>JAUYWI010071110.1:0-14364 GCA_034780595.1 Parotoplana pacifica | reverse complement strand
AATTTCAGATCTGCTCTTATTGGTATCACACCAACATTAAGAGAACAATAAGCGCAGATCTGAAATTAGATTTTAGAGCTCTAGAATCGAATTTCAGATCTGCGCTTATTGGGCTCGCTTATTAGGCTCGCTACTTTTCAAGTAGTATGAGCTTGGGTTCGGCAATTTCCTATGTTCACCTGATGATCTCTAACAAGGGTGAAACCGGTAATGTTCTGGAATTGTGCTGGAGTCCTTGGGATGATCTGCAAGCCAAGCCTTTTGTCAGGGTTAATTGAATATTGCACTATATCTTACCTACTTCAGCAGATTATTATTATCCTATTGCATTTATTAATAAAACATTACTTTTTTATTACATTATAGATTCTTCTTTATCTAACAGTTATAGAGTTTGGTTGTTGTTTAAGACCTCTATATAGTGATGATTTGTTTTATATCAGGAAAATGTTTGAGGACAAAGATAATTTATTGTTTATTAATTAAGATAATTTGGTTGACAACAAAATAAGATTTCAAGATATGTGAAATATTGGTGAATATCATTAATATTTGGGTAGATCCCAGCCTTAGAGATCATGGTTCGTCAAATATTTCTATCCATAGTTGTCTTTATCACCTCGACATTTCTCTTTTCTGAATATATGTACATAAAACCTAAGTAGGTATACCAAAATGTTTTTTTTACTTTAGATACCTCGAAGACACATACAAAGTTCCCCATTGATAATAACAAATTGCACCTGTATTACTTGCCTCAGATGTTGAAGAGTCCACTGCCTTTCCTAATTCCCCATAGAAACAAATATGGTGGTGATAGGTCGGGAGAACGTGGTGACCAATCAATGGAGCCGCGTCGTCCAATCCAGCGATTTGTGAAGTTCACATCAAGCTATTGTCTAACCACTAAACCATAATGGGGTTGGTTGGGCACCATCGTGTTGAAAATAGCAATTATGCTGCCCTCTCACTCTAGGCCAGAATTCTATCTGCAACATTTGAAGACTGGAACAATTATTCTATTCGAAGAAATTATGGCCCATACCGTCACTCCTGGTAGATTCACTACTTTTTCTAGATTTACTTTCGGATTTTCATTGGACCAATTGTGCCTATTGATGCACCCATTTAGTTTGAAAGTGGCCTCATCAGACCACCAAACGTTATCCAGCAAAGATTCATTCGCATTACGCAGTTCCATATATCTTTCAGCGAACTCCAATTGTCTGTCAGCATCGCCATAATGTAGTGCTTGAAACAGTCGTGGTATGTAAAGGGTAAGATTTATTTTATGCAGCAATCTCAAAACACTCGCGAGTTTTGAGAAAAACGTTGTATCAATTGAATTATCTGCTCTCCCGTTTTATCTGTTAGGGATGTTCCTAATTTACGTGCATCTTTGACACTAACGGTTTTTTCAAATTTATGATGTTTCAAGCTTGGACTATTTGAATATAAGAAACTCTTCAGATACATAGTCTCCGAGAAGCAGCAGATCATTGTCATTAATTACATTTGTGTTGTAGTGTTTTACAGCAGCAACTTTTTGATCTTTGTAAGACGAAGTGCTATTGTTCAGAACAATTACATAAAACACAACTAAATACGGTCAATCAGTATATCATTTGGCAAGAATATTGTTGATTAATGTTCGCCATCAACTTGTTGAGATAATGATTGAAGAAAAGACTAAAGCTGAAAATTTAAATTATTATAATTTAACTTTTTCAGCTTTAGTCTTTTTTTCAATCAAGAATATTATTATCCAATAGAAACACTGTATCCAAACATTCATTTGATTGGCCAATTACACGTAATGACGATATACTGATTGACCGTATATACGTAGACTAAGTTTATCGATATAAAATGGAGCTTTAGTTCTGCCTCACACTATATACATGTTTATTAAAATATTTTATTGTTGTTAATTATGTTCATGTAGGTATGTTATAGTTGACACTATTCTTACCCTAATTAAGCTATAGAGTTTGATGTTACTTATATTAAATATATAAATAAATGATGTCTCAAGTAACCCCCAATTCCTAGGGAACTCGAGACAGACATATTCAAAGTCCTGGTATAGGGTAACAGGGGGTGATTTCGTCACTCTGGTTTAAATGTCAATCACAAAAAATAGTTGTTACTTTTTCATGTCATAAGTCATACACACGATAATACATACCAGGTACTTATTTCCACGTAAAATTTGTTTCCTTAAGACGATTTCACTATTATATGAACAAAAGTACATCAGGTGAAGAAAGAGCAGTTTTAAAACCTTTGGAGGTGATTTTGCCAGTTATAAATAATTTAGAATTAACTTAATATACTTTAATATAAACACAGCAATATGACAGAATAATATTTAACAGAGATAAACAATTAGTTACAATTAGTATTACATACCACAAATATAATTATATAGTTAATAAGCCAATTAACAAGCATAATAAATCAAAAAGTGTAATCATGGATATTCATGAATTATAAGTCATTCACAGTTATAACAAAACAAGGTGCCGAAGCAACTTTCACATGACCAGGACTGACACTGCCACTCTATAAAAAGCTGTGCCACATTCAGCACTGTCCTTGCCCTAATATCCAAAGAAATATATATAAGTCATAGTAGGATTGGAGCGGGTGTATCATCTCCAAATAGTTTATAGCAGTTACACCCAGTTTGATTTGTCGCGCATTAATGCTTAAAACGTGGACTGGTTTTATGTGTGTATGACATTTTAACGAAATATTCATAAAATCACGCGTTGTACAGCTAAATAGTGAAGTTATTTAAATAACCATAGAATTTTTAGAACTTGAATATTTGAACTTAAATTTTGGCCATATAGATAGCAGACATAATGACATACACGTTCAAAAGCCTCACCAATTCAGTGGCGATCGCACGATTTTTTGTTGATAACAAATATGTTAACTGTTGAGATAAGTATTGTGCAAGATGTCAATATAATCCCTGAAGTCTGACTTACTAGAAACAACTATTTGAATAGTTTTGGAGCGTGTTCTGCCTGTAAATGTTTCTTCAATCACACATTTGTAATTGCCTTGATTGGATAGTTTCATATTGTGTATGAACAAGATTTTTCGTGTAACTTCTTTTCGTCCATTGATTTCAAAATAGTATCTGCAGTATAATGTAAATTTTGAAATAACAACTCGTTTATCTACCTATTAGCAACAAAGTAAAGGTAAGTCTTGTCCAAAACAGTCCAGAAATGTATTTGGCTGTAAACAGGCGTATCTCTACGCCAACCTCCGTGGATGGTTTGGGTTAAAATTTGGTACACATGTACACAGATAACTTGGAAAGATTCAGGACATTTAAAAAAATCAATATTGGTTCCTGTCTAGGAGCTGATGACGTCATCAGATCCAAAATAAAGTTTGTTTAATTGACTTCAAATTTAGCGCATAGGTCCTTTAATAATTCAGTAAATCTATAGATATTTCTAGGGGAAAAATTGATTATCGATTTTTGCCATCACTCAAATTCACAGGTTCACAAATCTTATTTATTTCACTGAACATTTTGTTTATTTTAATTTACATGTATTTGGTGTGATTCCTGTAATACCTATAGAGTATAAAAGACCTATTTTTAGCTTTTTTGAAATTCCAATTCAGAGGTATGTATGTATAGCTTTTCGGGGTTATCTAAGTCTAGCAATAATACAGGCTAGAGAAAGAAGTGACAGATAGAAAGAGTATACGTCTTTTTGACTCACATTGTATTAATAGCTGACTATTAAAGTAGCTTACTATCTACATTACAGGCACGTAGGAGCAGGGGAGGGGGCTGCAGCCCCCCCATATTATTGTTGGGGGTCTGAAATATCTGATAGCCCCCCAATATTTCATATATTTACAATAGTGCCATTTTAAACTATATATTTATATTACTACATATATCTTATGGTCAACTAAACACTGCTTGTGTTTTATCTTTGCAAGAAGTGCCTATGCAAAGCGAACAATCTTTTTTTGAAAAAAATTGTATTGATTACACCAAAAAGATCCAATTTCAAATTCCAGCTGCCATTCCAGTCCATTGTCTAGCACATTGCTTGAATTTAAGTTTGCAGAAAGTATCCTGAAAATCTAAAGCTATTCGTAGTGCACTCGACTTTTCTCTGGAATTGATCAAGTTAATTAAGAGATCGCCAACAAGACAAGCCCTATTGGGTGTCACTAAAGCAACAATGTAATTTTTCCGGAGAATCTATCTGACCACGTTGTCCCACACGCTAGTCGGTTCGTGCGACAGCGTTTACGGCCATATTGAAAAAACTACAAGGCGCTCACAGTTACGTTAGACCAAGTTAGTACTGGTAGTGATGAGTATGCTGCAAAGGCCACTGGGCTGTCATCTCTAATGGAAAAATTCATGACCTTTTTCGGTTTAAATGTAGGCATTTTTATTATTAGCACAGCCGAACAATAATGCTTCAGTCCAAACAAATGTCAGCAGAAGACGCAACAGTTGTTGCTGATCAATTTGTGGCTTTTTTGGATCAACACCGAACCGATGAACATATTGATCATTTCTATCAAAGAGTTATCAGAGAAGCTGCAAATGACATTTGTGACCTTCCTGCTCTCCCTCGATATAAAAGGATCCCCAAAAATCGAAAAAGGAATCGAAGAAAACTATGAATATACAAATGTTGATACCTATTTCCGTCAACAGTATTATGAAACTATTTGACATTGTTCAAAACGATGTGCTACAACGGTTTCGCCAAAGGAGTTTTGATGGTGTTTGTGAATTCGAAACATTTTTTCTCTCCTGTGCCAAAAAGAGCAACGATATCACCATTCCAGACTCATTTCTGGATATGTACACATGGGATATAGACACAGATCGCTTAAAAATACAATTGCCATTGCTGAAACAGATTTTCGAATATAAAAAAGCTATAAAATTAAAATTTCATAAACCCATAAAAATTGTGCCCTAAATTATATTTTGATGTGCCCTTTTGTCAACATATCAGTCACCCCAATAATTATTACATTCCTACGTGCTTGACATAGCAATCAATCACTTTGCAACTAACTCACTTATGGTTGGGGGAAGGTTTCTCAAAGCTAGTACAAATGAGATATAATGGCATTCCTTCAGAAACTGTGTAGTGTCTCTTGGTTAGTATTTTTGGTGGTCTTCTGAGGCCAAATATGATGGGTTCCGGAAGAACAGCAACCAGCGGACCGCTGCGTAGAGTTGGAGTAACTGTTTGACCTAGTTGAGAAGTAAATATGGTGGTTAGATATGCAGAGAAGAGAGGCCCGTGACCCCCAACATGTGAATTAAATTTTGGTCTTAGCGCAGTGAAAGAGTTTCGTTGATAACAATGAAAAAAAGAATCGAGGCTTATGATCAAACTTAGTGAGTTTAATTACTATTAAATCGACCTATACTAATCCACTAATCATTCAGTAATACAAATTTATTAACATTTTGTACTTAACAAATTATTGATTATCAATTCATTGCCCAAAAAATCAATAATCAATATTTTTCACAAAATGTTTATGGATAGATGTGTTTTGGCCAGTCAATTGGATAACGTTTAATTTTTAGCCCACATATTGATTTTTTAATTTTTTACAACAAATTAATTCTTCAAATATTCGATTAATCGAATAATTGAAACTTACACAAAATGTTTAGAATATTACATAAAGTTTGTTTCTTTTTTCATTTTTTAAATTGTTTATAAACATTAAAAAATACCCATGTTTCTTCTAGGTTGCATTCGTAAGATGTGAGATTTTCGTAGGGTAATAAGACGTCCTGTTGCAATGACTCTGACCGTTGCCTCACAGATGTATGATCCCGCTTTCTCAACATGAGCGATGCGACTGGGCGCCAACACGTGGCCCTCTGGAGCGATCCATTTATAGACAACAGGTGCTGCCAGACCTGTGGCATCTGCTACCAGGCATTCCAATCTGGCCAGGGATCCCTCGGTCACTATGTTAGATCCTGATACAAGCAGTCGATAATGTTTGACGGTGGGATGAGCTGAAAGGACAGGTGACACTGTTCGAGTATAATGAAGTAGTGTTTCATTGCCAAAAATCAATAAACTATTAGATGAGACATTAGAAACTGGAAAATATTCTGAATTTTAAAAACCACGTTGTTTTATTAAATTTCTGTAAATTATGTAATTTTTCATTTAGTTATGATTTCCTAAGCTTATATTTAGTTCACAGTAAAAAAAAGTCGTATATTAAAAATTGTAACATAAATAGAATTACGCATTTGAAGAATTACAGTTAGGCATAGAAATTCTATGAGTATAATAAACTGCTTAATTGAAATAGTTGATCGATTATTTTTGAAAAAAAGGTCTGTAAATGGGTTATATTTTCTATAAAATGCAAAACAATTCCTTTTCCAAGTCAATTTTTTAAGAATTATTCCAAAGCCATCTTTATTTTTTAACTAATTTTAGTATTTACGATTTTTGCTTCAGTTAAAATACAATTTTTTATTAGTACGACTTTTTAGTACCCTTTATTATACAACTATTTTACGACTAATTAATATGAATTTCTTTCTGGTGTGGAACTGTAGATCAGAAATTGATCATTAAACGTACTGAGAGGCCTCCTAGGTGTAGCGTGCAGTCTTCTTCGGCTTGTAATGGTCAGCACAAATTGGATTTTCCTTTTCACTTTTCCGGTGACTGAATCAAAAATCCGGCACGTGTAAGCTCCTGGTAAGGTATGCTGATTGAATTGCACCCGAAGAATGCTGGTAGAACTAATTACTCGCCCACTGGGATCCAGCCAAAAAAATTTGGAACTCGACTGAGCAGGATGTTCTACACAACGACGACTGAGATAGCCTCCTAACATCAATTTCTCATCCGCTAATTGCTCAATACGTACAATGGTTGGCATTGGCGCTGTAAAAATGTTAAAAATGTCGGTAATTTTTTAAATTCCTTCTGTTGGAAGCTCTGATTTAATCCAGAACGATTGTTAATTGGCTTTTAAAACAGGGTGTTAGAAAAGTCTGGCGGTAAGCAATTAAAAGTTCATCCATTTGCCAAGGCCTGCTTCATAGCTAACCCCTGCGCAAAGCTACCAAATAACGTCGTGAAGCTTAGAGGCAGGCGTAGTAAGAAGGAAGGACTGCGGTAGGGTATTAATTAGGTCGGACCTGGGTGTTAGATAAGTTTCTGGCAGTCAGCAGTGAAGGTTTATCCACCTTTCCTAGCCCTCCCGTCCCCCTTCCCGGATCTTCATCATCGCTGAACCCGCCACAGATCTGATTCATAGATAGATGATCCCTCACCAAAGCTGCCCCATAGCTGCACTACATTTTTGGCAGACCTAGGGAGGGGACAGGCTTATTTGCTTACCGCCAAAATTGTTTTTAGCACCCTGTATGCGGCCGATTGCTTAGTAAATAAATACAGAATTAACTATGAATTTCAGATCGTCATTTGCTTATATTGAAAAACATTTGAGGAATCTAAACAGCGATTTTATAAGACTTCTTTGCATTCATTGATAATAGCAGATAGGACCAAAATTATTGTTCTCGCTATGAAACACTTCGAAGACATAAAACTGTGGTTTATTAGAATAATTATTCTTAATGATTAAATTCATTTTGATCTCATTAAACAATTTTCTAAATGATAAATTTGATTTCACATTTTCTAATAGTTTTTACAAGAAGTTAATTATATTTTTATAAAAGAGACTAATTTGAAAATAATAAATTATCTTAAAGATTTTATAAAACAAATTATCTATGTCCTTTAAAATTAAAAAAAAAATTATATTAGTACTAACAATAATCTTACTACTTTGTTCAACAATAATGACTTTAAAACTTTTGGTTGCTTTAACCCCGGAACCAATAGTCACTTCACATGTATAGGTTCCAGCTTGCGATAATGAATGCAGGTTTACAATCATGATAGGCGTAGTCGAAATGACAGTCCCTTGAGGATCCGTCCATTGATACTGGGCAGTAGGATGCTGATAAACAGTTTTGCATTTGCGAGAAAGTTTGCCTCCAAGCATCGGCTGGTCATCTTGTTTTAGATTGTCTATTTGAATTCGTAATTCTGTAATAAATGTACAAATATTTACGTAGACGACTAAAGCAAAGAAACAATCTTAAAAAAGAAAATCAATTGAGACAAGAATATAAAAATATGCTAACATAGGTACAACCAGAAGCCATTTTCTTTAAAAACTCAATTTTAGTTCAAACAATGGGGATCAATCATTTATCCACAGACGTTTTTAGAATTAATGGTTTAATAGTGGTTTATACAGAATAATTACAATGGTTTATACTTTGATATGAAGTGTACGAAATTTTGTATTACTCAGGCTGTGATTATGCCTAGTTGATGAGGCCCAACAAGGCCGAAACAGCTGTTCCTGGGCTATCATTTGCGAGTACTAGTATAAACAAGTATTATATTTTTATCAAACCATAAGTTTATAATTATTATTATTACTCTTAACACTTAAAAATTGTACTCTGGTAGGTACGCTAAATCTGTAACTGAAATAGGAATACTAAATAGCATCCCACACTTTCAAATTAAATATGATCTCGTACACTACAAATGTACCTAGATGAGCTACCGGTAGCCGAGAGGGGAGCGCGCTGCTGGCCTACGGATCGGGAGTACCCGGTTCGAGACCAGGTTGTGGCACACGTTGTGGATACTTGGTGGACAGTGTTCGGAAAATGCTTAGGGACGAGACAACCCACCTCCGACCCTCTTGATAAGTGGTCAAGGTGTTCCCGATGAGAGCCGGTCTTAGCCCAAGGCTCGTGACAAGAGGTTGTCATTTGTTGGTCCATGTGTTGCGCCCTCCGTGGTAACCTTTGGGTACTGGCTACTCCACGTATCTTGCAAAATGCACTCACTTTCTGGGGTCACAGCAAGGGCTTGAAATAGCTGCGATCCAGCAACAACAACAAATGTATAGATAGTATGAATATTGTAACCTAAATATCTATGTACGCAGACAATAGGACCTACTTTCATATTATTATACAGTGCCTTCGTAATGTCTCTCAGCAGTAGTGGCTGTATAAATAATTAAGCCGTTTTAATCCAAAAATAGAGAGTACTATCAACAATGCAAAAAACATGACAACGTGTTTGTAAATTGCTGACTATTAACAGCTTCTTAGCAAACGTTGACAGGACGAAATGTCTATATTGATTTAATTAATTCACTGCGGACGGACTTTATGAGGGCACTCTGTGTATAAAGACTAATTGAAAAAATTCTCTGCTTTGGGTAAGCTTACTTGCAATATGTAGCTGAATGGTTTTCGAGTGAGTTTTGCCAGTTAGTACATCTCGAACCACACACTTGTAGGTACCGCGATCTGACAGTTGGGCGATTTTTTTGTAATAAATTGAGCGTCCAAGTGATTCCTTTCCTTTTTTACCATTTATTTCAAAATGATATCTACAATTTCAGTATTGGTTTATATGCTGACATTAATCATAGAAATAGATTTCTAGTGTAATTCTATTATATTAATTATAACAGTGGTGTCAGTGGAATTTATTTACACCTAAAATACATATATGTAGATACTTTATATATTTCTATGGTCTCCATACTTTGCTTTCCAGAAATAGCGAACATTATTTTATAAAGTCATCACTATCACAAACAACTCACTTATATTTTAGAAGTGTTGGACTGTTGTTAC
The DNA here is from genome assembly GCA_034780595.1 of Parotoplana pacifica. NCBI lineage: Eukaryota > Metazoa > Platyhelminthes > Proseriata > Otoplanidae > Parotoplana > Parotoplana pacifica. The sequence goes on along the minus strand of JAUYWI010071110.1, from coordinate 4,616 downwards.
ATGTCAGATAGATAGTACTTCCTTCAGAAAACGTTGTGTGCATATTAATGACAGTCTTAGAGGAGCCTCTAATGATGGGTTGAAGAAGAGGTTTAGAAGCAGTTGTTGGAGCCATTGTAGTTGTTGGAGCCATTTTAGTTGTTTGATAATGATGAGCACCACCAGCAAAGCTGAAGCTGTCATCATCTACGATCAATCAAAATTAAGTAAAAGAAGATAATTTTTTTCTCAAAACTTTGAAAAATATTTTGGTTGAAAGCCTTTACTAATTTGTCAAAAGGTTTTCCAAGGAAGAAGTTTTATTTTAAAAAAAGGGCTAATTGAACAAAACTTAAGGAGTACATGAAGTTAGCACAACGGCTAGCACAATCAAAAATTAAACTTCATCCAAATGATTTAAAAGTTGTTGTCAGTATTCAAAAGGTTGAAACTAGAATGTTTTTTTTATTTGGTTGAAATAGTGCATAATCAATCTGTTACGGGAACTTGATTATTGAAATTATCCAAGTTTCCTTGTGCTATGTGTTTAGCTAGCATTGTAATTGGTTGTTTATAGCTGAATTTCAGTCATATTTTAGTAAAATCTAAATGATTAATGTGTTTTTAATTTTAGTAATTTTCTATGTATAGTTATTCAATAATTGAAGCTCACATATGCTCAAAATCTGTATTTTTAAATACATAATTTTTACAGAAAACGTATTTGGTATAATATTTTCCTTCTAGAAGTTAAGAAACGTTGTAATATGAATTGAATCTCATGTCTACCAAATTTTAGAAAAATTGCATGTATAGACTAAATGCTATTGCTATTAATATAAGTATTTTGATCAAATTAAATTTTATTGAAACGAAACTGGTTTGCGTCATCAATTAAAATTAAGTAGGTAAAACAAACGGTTAGAAAACTATTAATAATCTTCTTTCTAAATTTTTAGTGATTGCATCATGATAGTATTGTGAAATAGGTAAGATAAAAAAAAATTATAACTATTATAGACTATTTCAAAAATTGCAATGAAAACAAGATTTCGGAAATCTATAAGATTATATTTAATGAGCTTGTGTAACACTAAAAAACATATGGTATTATTAACATTATAGAAAATTAAAAATTTGACAAGACTGTTGTTCTCAATTTACATGTTAACTTCCTTCTGTAACTTGACAATATTTGGAGACTATGTTGTAAGATACTTTTTATCAATTTGTCAAAATGCTTTTATATTATGCATTTTCTCAGACAAAAATAAATAAAGCTTTGTTTTTAAATTATTCAAAACATATTTTATATTATTTTATACAAAATATTCAATTAGTTAAAAGCGTTACCACTTTATATGGGAAGCGATATGATTAAATTAAATTTCTTAATTGTATATACGAAGTGTCCTTGGCAAAAGATTGATATTAGTGCAATTTTAAATGTAGAGTCCAATGCATACTTTAGAAGGCTCGATGTACTATGTACATTGAGAGATATGGGCAAATCTGGATTTTTAGACTAGGTAATACCTAACTGTGTTCACTCAGTGTTCACTCAGTCATAGATGTTTTTTTATAAATTGTATACATTGCCAAATTTTGTTTACAAATACACTTTTCAATATACAATCCAATGCAATGCTTTAGAAGGCTGAAAGTCTTTTTGATTTAGAGATATGGGTTTCAAGGGTTTTTTTTGCTTTCAAGTAGTTTCTCCTAAATTACATTAGAATAGGTCCCAGCAATCAGCTAACCAAAACTTTTGAAAACAACTAAAGTGTGAATTAGCTATTCGTATTGCTTCACTGTAGCCAGTTGGTCCTGCGTTAGCTCTAAACAAGATTTGTTATTTTCTATGCCATAGAAAACACTGTTTAAGTCACTAGCATGTTGTTTAAGAAAACCTAATGCTGAAAATTGTGTCGAACACCATTTAAAATGTTTATCTCTGGAAAATATCAAGGTGATGAAATTATTGAAGAATTAACTTTTTGCATAAAGAAAGATATCTATTACTTAAAACATAGATAGTCTATACATAAAATCTAGCTCAAGCTAGGACTAGACATTTAAATTTCACGAACTTCTACACATTCCGTGTATCAATATATTTATATTTACACGACAGTTACAAAATTTGAAACTTCTTATTTCTAATATTACTACATATTAACGCAATAAAAATTAACTTTAACGATTTAACCTTTAAACAAAAGTTAGCCGTTTATCACTTTATGCATACCTACGTTCTAATATTTACTAAACAAGAAAGGTTAATTTATTGAATTAATCCAATTTGGTTTAAATTGAATGTTTATATTAATATCACAGTTTCGTTATGAAAAAAATGTTATGAAAAGAGAATTTTTAAAGAGCTGTCTCATTGTTTCTGGACATAGGAATAGACTGAAATTTGAACAGTATACTTCAAATTGCATTAGGTATACGCATTTACGTGTATTCCTTAGTTTTAAATTGGTTAATACACATTGTAGTTTTGTGAAATGAAAACCATACACATCATTTTTGTTGCATCTTTCAATCTTTGAAGCTTATTAAAACTCAAACTATACATAGAAAATCAAAGAAATTAAAAAACACATTTTATCTTATCAGTTCTACTCATTGTGTTTCCATTTTTATTGTGCTGACTTCAGACACTCAGTTTTTACTCTTTTTTAACTTGTCGGTATATCTTATTCTGGAAAGGTACAACTCTGAAAATGCTTTCTATGCTTATCCAAAAAGTTATTGGACCGCTTTCAATTTGTGGAAATCTTTGAGAAACATTTACGGAAAACTTTTTAAAAACATTTAGATTACAAATTCCTTTAAACCAGGCAATGTAAATCTAACTTACCGAAGTCGCTTTGTGTACATTTGATTTTACCCGGGCCCAGGCAAAAGACCAGAATGATACAAGCGAACCACTTTGTAGAATTAACAGGCCTCATCATTTTGTGGCAACACTATAAAGGAAGGTTGGGCACTCGTAGATGGTATTCCGTTATAGACTGAGATCTCTCTCAAACTGTTTTATTGTACCTTCACAACCTCTTGATATTCACACTACAAATTGATGTTGCTGTTAGCTATCAACCAACTAAAAATGTACTAAAACCAAGGATACATTACCCACTCAATAACCCATACTAGCCATTTAAATGCTGTCAGGTGACTGAAAGGTCAGACATGGAATCACCCCTATGATGTGTTAATGAGAGCAACATCTTTTGATAGGTAAATTATTCCCCAAAGGGGAAACAAACTACCCCTTAAAATATTAATATGAACCAAATTTGTTTGTGATTTCTAAACTACGAAACAATTTATTGAAAGCTAGACTGACAGGAGCTGATTCTTTCAATAAAATGGTTTAATTAGTTGTTTGATGTTTTCAGCACCCGATTTATATTGATGGATTCAAATTGGTTTTGATAGGAACTTCTCAGTAGCAAATTCAAATGCTTTATTATTATGATCATGAAAATTACAACAGTCTGCACCTTATTAGTTAAAATAAATATTTAAATATAATATTGGAAGTGAAATATTAATAAATTATTTGTTCTAATTAAAGAATACAAAAAGTAACCAGAGGCTGTGATGACAGACAAAGCTAGTACCTAAATATAATTACAAAAGACAAAAACGTTACGTATACACAGAAAAAGTTGGTAGGTACATTCAATTTTTTTTAAATACATACATATTTGGTAAAATTTTAATTTAATGGCAGATGTGCTCTTGTTTAGTAAGTAGTCGAAGATTGCAATAACCTATACTTTGATTTTATATTAATAATGCATTTCATATTAAAGTAAATGGCATTGAATTTGTGATATTAGAAAATACATAATAGGTACTGTTATTATACATTTGGTCGCCAACATGAAACATTCATTAATTGTTCTAGTTTAAATGTCTCGTTTGTGGAATTTGACATTTTCAATTTGGCATCAAAATAATTTTATTTTAACCAAATTTGGTGTAGTAATTATTTGACTTCTAGAAAGTGGCGTATCAGAGCGGGGGCTGGAGTTTATGGGTGGAATCCTTCTCACCTAAAAGCAGGATATCCAAAATAATTATACAGCCATGGGTTAACTACGTAGATTTAGCAACATGAGTAGGAGTAATCAAAGATTTCTATGCCTACATTAAAACAGCAGCTATCCATTTATGGAGACTGTCTACCTGTGTACATGCACTTTTGATAATGACATGTGTGACTGTGACGCTACGATACAGACCATAGGTGATTATATTTACATCTTCGTAGGTGTGCAAAATATAGCCCAGTCTCAACCTAGTGACTATATGATGACAGATTCTCAAATAATACGGAACTACCTTCTTTAGGTAATATCAGGTGTCAAAGCAGAAATAACCTAAGTAGGAGCTCTTAAGCATAAGCATAGAGTAAATATACCTACATGGAGTATCCACTCAAACATTTTGAATGTATGCACCTGTGATTTTACAACTACTAACTAATATTGATATGCAGAATTCAAATCTATAATTATTTTGTCTTGATATATTTCGGGTTAAGTACTACTTTTATGCGACACCTAAGAAAAAGTAGTATGCAAAAATTAAATGTATTTTTAGAATATACATAACTATTT
>JAUYWI010071099.1:0-14366 GCA_034780595.1 Parotoplana pacifica | reverse complement strand
GGGCGATATCCATGGGCCATTAAATTATCAATGTTTGAGGGAGATTGCGGTGCAACTCTAATAAACAAAAGATGGATTATTACTGCAGCACATTGCCTCTTCGATTCCAAAACGAAAAAAATGTAAGTTTGGCCTGAGCTACATTTGTACACAATTATAATAAAATTCTAATATGCAAAAAAGCACAAATACAGGATGGCGCGTATGTGAGTGTTTAAGAAATTTGTTTTTGGAGAGCTAACCGTCTTTTGGGTCAATCTTATATGTACAACGAATTCCCCAAAAATATGTTAGTAGCACTGGATTTGGATATTTGGATTTCGGATGAACCAGATAGTACTTTCAATCGCCAAGCTTGACTGACCATCTTATCATGCTTCAGCTTGGGTGTAGAACAAAATGCACATGATTTGATCTTAAAAAGGTGTTGTTTTTTTATGTTAAAATTTTACATGTGGGTATAGATGCTACTAAATAACGAAGCAGTTAATTTTATTTTTAAATTTCAATAATTGGATATATATTTCAGATTTATCTTTAATTTGTTTCGATTAATTTGAATCCTGAAGCTGCTTATTCTATCACTACATTTTAATTGTTATAAATTGTTTCTTAAGTTTTTAGTATGGCAATTTGTATATAAGACAGTTTTAATTTGAAGCACATAAGATATTCTCAAAATGATAATAAAACACATGTTTTCAAATCTATTTTTTGTATGTTTCTAACATGTTTAAAAGCAAAGTTTATAAAAAAATTCTCTAAATACATTTATAGCTAATTACATAACTTAACAAATTAACTTTCTTGATTTTTAGAACCGTTGATCTTACCAACTATCACTTAACGGGAGGAAAATTGGTAGTAAAAGTAAGTTTTTTCTATTGATTTAGTACCTTATAGTGGCACTCATCTCATGATTTCATTCAATTGGGTCAGTCTGAAATAGTCCGTGTTTATACAACTACGTTGTGACAAAACAAAAATTAAATTGCAAAAAAATATTATGTGTAGCATATCGGCTATCAGATATTGATAAGAATAGTAGTGTTTATACATATGTGATGCATCTCTATATAGGTCAATTCAGAATAAGTTTGAGAAATGAAATGTACAAACATAGAAAATGTAACACAAGTTGACACTAATTTTAAACTGGGTGTTTTTTTGTGTAAAAATCTGATACATTTTCTATGTTTGTACAATTTATTTGGTTCTAACTCATATTAGAGTGACCTATATAATAGGGAAACATCACTGAAATAAAAACTTTACCTACCTACCTATATGTATGTATACTTATTCATGAATATCTAACTAAAATACATATGTGTAAAGCATTCAAAACACCATTTTTTAAAATCCATATTAGGTAGTGGGCAAAGAATATCAAAAGAAATGAATCTTCACCCAGTCACTCTATATTAACCAATTTGGTTACTAGTACAGTAAGTTAATATTAAACGTGGAGCTTGGCCAGGGAGCAAAATCTTCTTTTTCTTTAGTTAGGCCGCTAACATGGGTCTACCACGGTCCGGTAATGCCAAAACCGAAGGAACTTTATAACAAACTTGTGACCGAAAGTTTAAGATGGATGGTTAGACTCTCAATTACTTGAATTATAGGGGCAACATAACGTTTTAGACTTGATGATATTGCCTTTGGAATTCAATTAATTGAGGGTCTAGCACGCTATCTTAAAAGGAGTCGTCAAACCTTTGGTCCCAAGTTTTTTATAAAGTTCCTTTGGTTTTGGCCTAACCTGATACATATTGGCAAACTAACTGAAGAAACAGAAGAAGAACTTTTATCTTGTAGGTACCTACATACCAGTAATGAGGAGGCTAGTTCTCATTTGATAGAGGAGTGTTATTTTTTCAATAATTGAAGGTTCAGAACTTTGGAGGGATAAGACCAGCCTTGGCGATAGCCATAGATTTGTAACTTGAACCTCTGTTGTCTACGGTGTCTGCCATCTTGCTGTTATGGGGCGGACTCTACTTTACAAAGAAATGCTGTCTTTTTGTTATGGAAGTCGCTGATACATCATGTATAGGCCCCGGCAAAAAAGTTCGTTTTTTAGTCAAGGTATATGTTAAAGATTACAATGTTACAACATATCAATAGATTAAAATAGATTAAAATTCACAAGATTGCACAACATAGAATACAATAGATTAAAATTCACAAATGTACACCACATAATCACCATTGTTGTTGAGGCATTCAACTTCTCTGGCTAATTTGTTGTAGATAATCTCCAGTTTTCCCAAATTTGGTTGGAATCATCATTATAGTTTATCTTATTATAAAAATACTTTACAAAGGGGGACTATGTAGATATAAATAGTCACCATAAATGCATAAATCCACGTCAAGACGTTTCATAGTTTCTGAATATATAGCGATCCATGAGGTTGATGTCGGGGGAATATGGTGATTTTTGCAACAAAGATATGTTTTAGTTGGCAAGCCATTCACGTACGAGCACTTCCACATGTGGTCTGGCATTGTCATGCTGTAACCTCATTTCCCAAGGTGGCAACTGCTCTCGAAATTGTTTTATATATTCATAGATATCCATAGAGTATTTTCATAGACTATAACACAATAACATTAATCTATTGATATGTTATCACATTGCAATCATTAACTTTTTTGCGGGAGCCTATAATTAAAATAATATTAGTGCAATAGTCAATTAACCCTGAGAAAAGGCTGGCTTGCAGACAATCCCAAAGGACTCATCAGGTGAACGTAGGAAATTGTCGAACCCAAGTTCATACTACTTTAAAAAAGTAGAAAAAATAATTAACTCTGACAAAAGGCTGGCTCAATATGCAAAATCAATTTTTCATTCTTAGTTTTGGTGAGATACCAATAAACGCAGATCTAAAATTGGATTCTAGAATTCCTAGGCTCTGCTACTTTTCAAGTAGTATGAGCTTTGGTTCGACAATTTCCTATATTCACCTGATGATCCTTAACAAGGCAGAAACCGGTAGTGTTTTGGAATTGTGCTAGAGTCCTTGGGATGATCTGCAAGTCAGCCATTTGTCAGCGTTAATTGACTATTACACTAATTTTGCTTTTGGCTTAATACGGAAATTCATGTTTACATTCTTAGTATTGGTGAGGTACCAATAGGCGCAGATCTGAAATTGCATTCTACAGCACCTAGACTCTGCTACTTTTCAAGTAGCATGAGCTTGTGTTTTGTTAATTAAAATAAAGTAGAAAAATAAAAAACTTCCAATACAAATTAACAATAAGCAGAACGTCTTTGGATTTTGTATAAAAAGAAGTGAGAAGTAGAAATATATAAAAGAAATCTAATACGTGATACAATAATTTAGCAGCAGTCTTATGCGCGAATGCCCAAAAGAAAAGACAGCAACTTAAAAATACATCACGTATTTATTTATAAAATGTATAGAAGACAACCTGTTTTTCAAGATTTATGCACCAGTGGTATCTACGAATACATAAATTTAATATACTAAATAAAGGGCATATCAGATTTTCCAACAACTACACCATCCTTGTTTTAAATAGTTGCTTTTGGTTAAAAAAGATATTAAAAATAGTTTGATACGAAATCAATAAAACCCTGATTTCATTGTCTAAATTTGAAGTCTTCCCGTATTAAAACAATAAAAATAAATTGTATAAAAGAGTTTTAGCAATAAAAAAGAATTAAGAAAATATATTTGATTTCCATATTTGACATAAATAACTTTACTGCACACATTCAATTTCCTGTATCTGTCAGATATGAAGCAATATTTGACTTCGTTACCAATTTACAAAATATTATCTTGGCAAAAGATTAACAACTATCATAACTAATTAATGATAATAACATCAAAGTGATATATTATGATAATAGAATTGTTTACATTATACTATAAGACTCCAAAGTCTATAAGCTATATGCACTATTTTATACATAAGTTTCCAACTAAAACGAAAGTAACAATGAAACATTATAAAATTGCAATCTAATATCTAAACGTGTACATACCTACTTTATTCGGATTTTAATTTCAATTATATATTTTAAAATGTTCATTAATTCGTAAAGTAACCAAAATTCGGATATGACTTAAGGGTATCTGGTATTCCTAGTAATGTTATACAAATATCAACACCAAAGATTATTACTTCAATCATAAATTTACAGACTAGTTACGTTGTTATAACAATATCAAAAACAGACCGCCGAATGAATGATGAAAGGCGCCATTACATAGAGGCAATAAATTTGCATACCATGAAAACTATAGAATTTTAAAAGTATTCAGCTCCAATATTTTCTTTCCGTTGGTAATAAGTACCAAATTACAAAACTGTTGCCTAGTTTTATGATGAGTTTATCATAATCGGTGAGCTTCACATTCTTCTTGTAAGCACCGCTTTCCCTAGATTGACTTAACGATCAGCTTTCTCGTTGCCACCAGTGTTGAAGTGCCCGTGGATACAAATAAAATTGATTACAATCTAGTTATTACAGGCTTGGATATTTTGTTTCATATCTTAGAAGACAAGACAGAAGGTCTCTTTCACAAATTCAATTCCTTTTACAGAGACTCAACTGCCAGAAAGAAGTCACTCGTGTACAAAAATAGTCATCAGAAACTATAGAAGACTATCCAGCTAAATTCTGATACCACAAGATAGGAAAATTGCTATTTATAATGAATGGTTATAAAGAAGACGCTATTAAAAAAAAAGAATTTTTGTGACACTTTTGGCCGTATCGGTGTGCCATTTTGGCGCATTGTCAAATTAAAAAAAGAAAAATTTCACTCATTTTAAAGAGTACCCAGTTTGACGTTTTATATAAAAGTATTTACTGTTTACTTTTATCTTTGTTTGTTTTTATTGAAACGCAACAATTTGATAATCTTGGTTCAGTTTCGCTTTACCTAAAGATAATAAACGCTTATCGAAACACTTTGCAGCAAATGTTATGGATAATTTTTCTTTCATTAAAAAAATTTGTTTGGTCATTTCTTAGTAAGCAGTTGCTACATATAAGTGGGAAATATTAGATTTGTAGTGCCCAAGTTAAATAGTAGCACAAAATGTTTGGAAAAAAACTAAATACGGACAACACAATCCATGGATTTTAGTCAATGAAAAAACAGCAAAATAGTTTTATGGATAAATTACAACGTGGGAAAAGTTACCAAAATAGGCACGTCTTTGTATCGATCACAAATCAATTACAGCAAATACAGCCCAAGCTAGTCAAACTGTCACCACTATAGAATTCAAAATATAATATTCACCTCACTTAATTCAAAATATCTAAATCAAATATTTTAATGCTTAGTTTAGAATACTTAGTTAATTCATAGATGTTGTTTAGTATGAAGTAGATAATGTAAAAAACATGACACCTTATTGATAAATGCATTTCGCAAAATACACTGAATGAAAAGTCATTCACGTCACCAAAACGATCGACATAATTGTCAGGTTAATCGTTTATTTATGACACAAGAAACAGATCATAACTAAGAAAAATCCGATTAAGAATGTAAATGCAAAATAAAATCGTTGAGAATAATAGTTAACATGTATCAATTCTGAACTGTTTTCACATCTTATCATTGATGGCTCAAGTAATAGAAGTACTAAGTACACTCACCAGAAGTCAATAATTCAACCAGCTCAGTTGGCCTCTGCCCAACATTGAATATACGGTTGTCATTCAGGGGCATTTCATTTGCTTGCTGTTGTTCACCGGAGCTCAAACCATACTGTGCTGCAGTGTCGGAAAACCGACGAGAAGATGTGCTCCTAGTGCTATTAAATCCTCCACTGGGAGCCTGTTGCTCATAGCGACGGGGCTGTAACGCTGTTACCAAAGACGAAGGAGTGGTTCTATCCCCTGCTGCTGCTACATTGGAACCTCCAGTTCGAGCAGCATTGATGTAAGCTAACAGATCTTGAAAATTTAGTTGCTGTGAGGTGGGTGTAGTTGGCGTTGGTGGGGAAGTAGGGGAATTCTGTGGGCACTGGATTGGACAATAATTTGTTGTGTTACACAATAGACGTTGATTTTCGTTCAAAGATGATACAGAATCCTGCTATAAAATAGGAATATAGAAATTATACAAAAATGTAAATTAAATTCAAACTAGGACCATTCATTCAACAATCAGAATAAAAAATCATATAGGTATACATATTAGATGCAAAAAGAAAATTCTAATCAGGACAGAAATAATATTTGATAACAAGTAAAAAATGCCAATACATAAAATCAATAACATTTTCTAAAATACATATATCCATCCAAGATTCCAAGTAACCAATACTAAAAATAGCAATTATTCAGAAAATGTCCTATTGATTAGGTAACTGAATCATTATTGTATAGTAACTTGTATGGATCAATATCAACACCAAAAGTTGTTCAAGATTGCTAATGTTCTAACAGATTAATATCATGACAGAATGTCGTAGAGGTAGTAATTTGACAAGTTCATTATTGCTCTACATTTAAACTCCAAATCTTATCGTACTTAAATAAAACAACAACTACGACTAATTAGAAGAACATGGCTACTTGTATTAGAATTTTATAACAACAAAGATAACATTTAGAACCAGTTATTTATTAGGATCTAATAATATGTAGATATTAGTTCACTACTAGGTATGAATCGTACTAAATTGAGTTTCTACTAAAAAAAATCAAACTACATAATTCAATAAAGTACAACCTAAGGTGAACAGGTAATATCAATGAAACTAATTATTCACATTGTAGCTCACTTAATGTGACAACAAACACGTTATTTAGTAAATTAGCTATGTACCTACTAGACTGTATACTAATAACATTTCACATTACGATGAAGAACAGTCAATGAAATAAAACGAATCTTGTGTATCGGGGACTTTGTACTTAGAAGAGAGAAACTTTAAAAAAATGGCTGGACTAAAGAGGTAAAGTAAATCTATTTATGCCTAAGAAATAAAAACAAAATTTATTGTCTAATAATAATAATAGCTACAATGTTATAACAAGAATTCGTTTTCTTTAACAAAATTGTTCCAAATACTAAGGCATTTCTACACTATTTTCATTTCTGTTATTTTACAAATCTAACGTATGCTATTAGCTCAGAGGTAGCAACCATAAAGGTATTACGTTGAAAGTGAGGACAAAAAGACAATTGAAGAGGTCTTACGGATATTAATGAAAGAAGGAATTTACTAAATACAATTACCAAACGTAAGAAAAATTAGATAGGTCACAATTGGGAAGAGATAACCTACTGAAAACAGTTATTGAAGGCACACTTCTAGGAAAAAACATGTTAACGGATCTTGAAAGAGTGTCTTACCCAGATCTTAAGGAATTGGCAAGCAATAGGGAACATTGGAATCTATAGACATGGACCTGCCCCAGGGCAGAGAACAAGATAGATAGATGAATAATTCAAATATTAGGATAAGAACTGCTTTATGGCTAATTTGTATAAGGCAAATTTAATTTTAAAAATGATTGATTACTAGAAAGTCAAACAAATAACTAAAAGAGTAAGATGGCATTTGGTATATTTGGTATATGGTATTTTTGACATTTGGCATTGGCATTTTTGGCATTTGGTATATTTGGTAGATTATTTTACGAGTCATTCAGAAAATGTATTTTTCTCGTCACTTATTGATATAATTTTAAAAATAGAAACAATTACTGAAATGAATCCAAGATAAGCAAACATATAAATATGAAATGTGCACTAACGTATGTGGTATGTAGTCGTGTATTTCAGTGAAAACAATGAAATAAATAGACAGAAACACAAGAGATTTAGTTTAGAAATTACACAAATAATTATCAGTTGAATTGATATTTTAATGTAGAAAATGAATTTAAAGTTTTCTTTATCCAATAACTACATTACATAAAAGATATTTTGAGAATATTACGATTACATAGAGGTATCTGATATTAAATCATGAAATGACCCCACAGAAACAAAAAAAAACTTAACGAACTAACGAGCTTAGCATTTGTATTATAAATAGGGACAATAACCCATTTAATGTACGTTATGATATTGTTCTTTACAAATGAATATTTGTTGAATGTTGATTTCACAAAATATGATTTTAACTTCAGAAAGTTTGTGAATATTCTAGTAACTTTCTTATTGAAAAGTACATAAAGACATTCGAATTCACAGAGATTAGTATAGTTATATCCTGTTTGACTTAATATTCTTGTGTCTGTGACTATTTATTTGTTGGATTTTGGAATACTTGTTTGGAGAAATTGAGCATTCCTATATTTTCACCTGGATATAAAGATTTTCCGTGTTAACGAACTAAATTGCAAACTTTAATGGAGATTCTAATTTGGAACTAGGAACTCGAAGAGAGCTGTGGACTTTCCGGACATTAAATAATTAAGTTATCGTATTATTATTGCAGACCGAAGTGTAGAGCAAATTTCAGTTCTAAATTACCGGTATTTTATAATATGCTGTGTTAAATTTTTTGTTTATAAATTTTTGTGTGTTTCGTAAAAACAAACCATACTAGGTCAAAGCAGTACAACATTCAAAAATATCATAACAGTATAATCGATGATTTTCATTTTAAAAATAGTTAACCTACCTTCAGTGGAGAATGATGAGTTCTCTGCTTAGCTTTTGGGTGTAGTTGTCTTGATAGAGGTTCTTTCGCTTGTTGAAAAGAACGTGATGGTGACGGGGCTATAAATCGATAACCAGGAAGATGAGATGCAGGAGGTAGACTGTCAGGAGTTGGATGGATAGTGCGTTGTGGACTACGTGTCGTTGAAGAGGAAGGTTGAACTGGTTTCTTAAATAGAGTTCTCTCTTCAGGTTGCTGTTGATAGTTAACCTGTTGTTTCATTGAGGTAGCACCGCCTGGGGAAGCGATATTATTATGTCTTGAAGATGAATTTAAACCAAATGAATAGTTAATTTGATTTTGTTGTGCAGTCTGATGTTGTTGCAACGTTTGTATACTTGGCTGAAGCAAAGCAGAACGAAGATTAGGAGTATCATCAGATCGTTGTTGACATTTCATTTGAACGTCACCAAAAATAATTGGTTGAGATTGCATCTGGAGAGGAGTGTCAGGGCTTATATCTGAGGCATCAAAATTTGGGCAAAAAGAAGGTTGGAGCTTCACAAACATGTCTGGCTCTGCCTGCCGTATTTGGTGAGCATGTGAGTCTAAATAGGAATCATTAGAAGTTTGTCCAACAACTGGATCCGACACTGGAGACATTCCTCTATTATTCGAAGAAACAAACCCCAAATCATCATCCATAATAAAAGAACAATCATCAGTCGTAAAATTTGGTATTCCACTCGCACTGTTGCCAACACTATTTGCTAAAACTACTGAGGATGTAGTATCCATTAACTTAGAAGTTGAATTATTTCTCCCTCCTTCTACATCAAATTCCTCAGTAGCCATAGGAATAAAATCTGACACATCGCCACCAACACTTGGAAGTCCGGCAGATGGCCCTGTAACAGTTGTTGTAGACGCAGAACTTGTTTGAAGGATGCTTTGTATAATATCCATGGTGTAGTCATCAAGATTGGGCTGCAGTTGAATCAGTCCCGGCTGCATGATGTCCGCATTTCCTAACTGACGTAAGTCACTGGGATGGGGAAATGCTAGTGGCTGTTCCAAAAACAAATCAAAATTGTCAAAATCCATGAAGATGTCTTCTAATAAGTGATCAGGACTGGAAAAATAAAAATATGACATTAAAATACTGTTGGACACCTACACATTTAGTACTCAGCTTTATAAAAAACGAATTCTAATTAAACATCGCCATTTTTTAAGTAACATTTGTAAATTCCTTAAAATGCTGCTTAACTTTCATTGCCAATAATTACGTTAAATCCAAAACAGTGATTATGTCCTTGTGTATTCACTGAAACAATTGTGCATAATTCTATTTTAAAGCTATAAATAATGGCTACTAATTTTCAAGCGGCAATATTCCATGTAATAAAATCGTAAAGGAAAAACTAACACCTTTATTAATCTCCCATCCAAAGAAAAGGTTTAAGACCGGGTGTTTAACCTTTTATATCCTACAAATTTTAATGCTATTAAGAAATTCACTTTGCAAACACTAATTTCAAGCGGTAGAGCATTAATCAATGGGCGAATTTAATTAACGAACAGGCAGCACATAAATAAAAGCAAAAAGAACACTTCAACATATGCATAGTAAAGTGAACCTATTTAGATCATTAATAGCATGAAAATAAGCAAGAAATTAGAAAAATACCAGCAATATGGGCTATCACCAAACAACAAAACTTCATACAGTCCGTTGTCCACTATAAACATTTAGAAGAGCAATTCATATAATAGCTCTTGAAAAATAATAAAACATTCAAAAATGGTCTGAAAGAGTTTGAATATGATCCATCCCAGATCAATTAATAATCCTCATATGAAAAGACAACAGTTTCTTTTACAGAAACATCACATGTAAATGCCACAAAATAGTCAACTCACTACGTGAATAAAAAAAATGGAGGCAACAAGGAATCCTTTACGTGGAGACTCTATATGCTAATACGATGACAAATTCCATACTCACAAATATCCCCCTTCACACAATTTGCACACTACTTGTTGAACGCCATCTACAGAGGCAGATGTGTTCTAACAGCAACATTAAGGAAAGAAAAAGTGAAAAACAAACAAACGGCGACAGCATCACCAGAGAAACTGACCCCGGGAGCTACCAACTAACAGATCAAAGAAGAAACTGAAACACAATCAAGAACCAAAAAAGTAGAAAGATGTGGAGAGTACAATAGTGAATATAAGAACGAAACAAATAAACTTTGTAATCATAATCATAGCTTAACTAAAACTGCAATAGAATCACACCAAGAATGCTCATAAAAAGCATATCCAACAGACACATACACAAAACGAACTACTGAGAGAACGTCTTTTCGGGTTAAATCTTGAGCCTAGCCCAATGCTCAAATAAACCCGACAACAAAGCTCTCGAAAGGGATAAACAGCCTGTAGAGTGCAGCCGCATTCGCCGCAGATTTACAATCCCCGAATTGACAGAAATACCTGAAATTTAAACACCCAGTCTAAAATAGATTTCTATTCTTTTGCGTCTTAATTGTAGTGACAAATACTGATTAGATGCTAACTACAGTTTGCTTGAAACACCTAGGTTCCTTTAATAAGTTTTCACTAACCTGGGACATTTATTTTGCAAACGTCTCACATCACGCTTTGCTACTAATTCCAACAATTGTTCATTTGTTTTTTCATCGTGCTTAACTGCCTTAGATTTAAAAAAAACTCTCCAGCGTTTGTATTCATTACAGATAGTATCCATTCTACGTTTCCAATATTTACCTTCCATGACTACTGCCTATAAACAAAAGTTTAAAATACCATTTAAAACATCATAAAAAATAAAACTTGCACCATACAAGGTGGGCCAAAAAATGTGCCGAATTTGACATATTTGTAATACAATTTATTAATTTTTACCGTGTTGATGATGAAGTGATTGACAAACTAGAGGCCGGGTAACGGTAGTGATTATCCCACAGGAAAAGACAAAAATAATCTCACGGTTCCAACCAGATAATTTTACTACAAATACATATGTCAAATTCGGCACATCTTTTGGCGCACCCTGTATTAGAGAATACAAAATGAAATTGTTGATTCAACTACAAAAATGGTTCATAATTAATTCTTTTATCTGTATTTGACGTGTCATTAAGTCATTGGCCATAGATGAAGTGAATATAAAATAGGCGCTTCACATTATTGATTCCAAAATTATCTATTTTTACCAAAATCACTACTCAAAAAATGTGAAACATGTTTACTGCAAAAACAATTTTGTTGAATTCTGAGTGGCTATCATTAGATGGTCATACGCAGAAATTAACATTTTTCAAAAGTTATCATGTCGAATGATGAAATGTTTCTGGATATTTAGTAATCAAATTTATTACTAAAATAGTTAAAATTGTCAATATATTAATATTTTATAGAAAATTAAGGATTAATTGACCTAAAAGGTCAATCAAAAGTTTTTAAACAATCGAAAATTAGAAACACATAACATACTCCCTAATTAACCCATTCTACACATAAGTATGCCAAATTTTAAATGTTAAAAAATAAATACCAAAAATAGCGTGGATGTAGAAGGATTAACATCAGAAAACATTACCTTGACCTCAGATATGAAATTAAACTAACCTCGGGTTTAATATGATTCTCAGTCAAGGGAGCTGCAAATTGAACAACTTGGGGCTTTTTTCTTTTAACATCTAAAAATGCATAAAAACAAAACAATATAATGGGAACCTAACAGAATTTACAAAAACAACATGAATTTAAAACAAAATTTACAAATAGTCTAACAGTTATAACCATATCATATTAATTACATTTAGATCCAAATACCATTGATTCAATTTGTGCATAAAAGTATCAAATTGGTACATATAAATAAAAAGGTATTATAAAAACAAATGAAACGAATATTATTTAATGATAATAAACACAAATAAGATGAAACTCACATTGCATGTGATATTCTCTCCAAATAATATTATTTAGTCGAATTTTATCTTTTAGCACCAACTTAACACCTCGAAATTGATTCCATTTAGGACTGGTAATTTTTCCAGGATAAGCAATAGTAAGACACTCCAATAATTTGGTCAGACTGTCATCAATTCCAAATGTGGCAGGAGTTTGAATATTATGACAAAAAACATAATTAGGTGTTCTAGTGGCAGATTGTCCAAAATCATAACCTGCTCCAATAGGTGCCACAGCATTTAAACCAGAGCCTAACTGATCACCCTGTACCTTACTGGATGATTGTAGACTTCTACCATCTTCAACATTTCCTAATGCAAATACAGCAGTGCTGCTTGTGGAATTTTTGTTATTGCCAAATGGATTAGTAGTAAAAGAACTATCATCTTCATCACTCTCTGAATCAGATAATTTGCTGATCATAAATTGACCAGAATGAACTACTGCACATTCACCACGAGGTGGAGAAAAATTGGAAGATGCTGCAAGCATTGTTATTGCTTCTATAAAAAAACAAAAACATGTCAGTAGAAAGCTCTAAATTACTCTCTTTTTTCAGTTCAAATATTCAAAATAATTATCTCTAAGACATTAACAACTGGATGTTAGCTCCAAACTCAACCTAATGGGCCTTATAGAATATTTGAAAACAGACCATTAATGAACCCTAGATAGGTTGGTGGCTGTTTTACAATGTAAAAAGGATTTATTGACCATACATTTGTAAATATGTGCTGCTTTATATCCCTAGATAGTATATATGTCCAAATGATTATGTATTGCCAGCTATGGCTCCACACCCTCTTTAAAAAAAATCTAAGATGGCTCCAGACATCCAATTTCAAAATCCATTTTTTCAGAAGCATGACATGGGTTATGCAAACTAATTTGATGGAAACTGATTTTGGTACAACTGTATATCAAATCTTGTGTCATTAACACCTCCATATCCAAATAAAAGTGAAAGCTGGCCCTAATCATGTATGTCTAACATCAGATACATCAGAAGCTGTAGGTAAATATGACCTTAAGAGTATGCTTTTCTTGTGGATTGGGTAGATGATTTTATTAGTTGTAAATACATTTGTAGGTTTAGTTTATCTATCAAATGTTAGCCATTTTAAATGATTAAACATCAATTATTTATTTAATTTTTTAAATTTAGTTTAACAATACTTAGAAATGTAAAATTATTTTATGAAATAGAAGAAGTCAATGTTATCATAAAAGCAACATACAGGGCAGCCCCTGTCATAAATAAACTGCACAATTGTTGGAAAATAATGTGAGTATCTTACTGATATTTCATTTCATCAAATAATAAGTACATTCCTCCATTTGGCTAATTGGAAACTCCAATAAAATGTGACTGAAATTATTAGTTTTAGTTGATATTGGATTGGTCAAAGGGGACCAATCAAGTGGCCCACACACTATGCTGCCTTTAGTCTATTGGACTTCTTCCTATGGGGTGTCATGAAAAGCAAGTTGTCCAGCCACAGGTAAACCATGGAGCATTAAACCACATTAATAGTTGAGAAATGGGAAACAATTTATCCTGAATTGTGTAAAAAGATTGTCCATAGTATCATCTCTCATTATGATGAGTGCATCAAAGCATATGGTGACCACTTGGAAAACTTACATTACTCTTATACAGATGAAAATACTGCTACCTTGATCATTAATTCCTTCATACACTCAAAACTCGACTACTGTAACTCGCTCTTATATGG
>JAUYWI010071088.1:0-14366 GCA_034780595.1 Parotoplana pacifica | reverse complement strand
ATTCCTTTAGGAATAATGTTCCTACATTCTTGTGATAATTATCACAAGAATGTAGGAACATTATTCCTAAAGGAATTGTAGTATTTTTGAACATTTTCTCACTTACAATTCTAACTATAATAAATTTAAATTTATACTAATAGAATCGATTTTGACATCAAGATTATTGATAACTGAAATTATACATTAAAACATTTTTCATAATTATTTATTCTGACTTTGAACAATTGTACCTAACTATGTAACTCTACTTTAAAAAAATTCTTGTAATGTATATTTTAACTAACTTTTTAATGCTTTTAAATACTTGTGGTATAATTCTATTTAATAATCGCCATTGAGAATGATTAAAGTTAATCGATACCTGTTTGGCAAATAAATATTAACTTTATATTTAGATTCTTTGTATTTTTATTTATACTTAAAAATTAATTAATTTTAATTTTTGTTGTTTCATCATTAAAAAAGAGATAGGCTATATTTTATTTATCACAGTACCTAGTGGACAGTCAAATTAATTATAATTTAGATGTTTTATAAAGTTTTTCTTAATTCATCTTAAAGAACTGAGTAATTTATAGAATAAATTCTGCTTGGAGATTTTCCTTTAACGTGTATTTTCTTAGTATTTTCTTTTATCAACCTATTTTTCTCAGTATCTACATGATCAATTTTGTCTTGAAAAAGTCTTAAATTTGTCATTATACATAGAAGGATTTAGTTTATTGGTTTATTTAGTTAATTTTGTTTGCAAAGTGTACCGAATCTACATGATTTCTGTGTAGAATGAAGCTGTTTATTCGACTAATTTTATTTCTGGTTGGTATTGTCTAATTCAAGCTACAATAAGGGTTTGAGGGTTGGCCTCTACATAGCTAGCTACTGTTCGGATTTCCATTATCCCGAAAGGTACCCCAGAGAATTGTTTTTTTTGTTGCAACTATAATGCAAAAGGGCTTTTCACAAACGCTAAATATTTTATTTGTAAGTCACGAAATGGGTTTATTTTTTTAGTTAAAAGCTTTATTTACCGGTAAATTATAACTCAAATTTTGGTAGTTAATACTTTTGCTAGAAGGATTATTGAACATCTTTTACGGTTGTAATTGAAAGAATGGCTAAGAAGGTCGTAATATTATGATACGCCCAACTTGTTCATTTATGTGGAGTTTTCCCCAAAAATGTGATATGATATTTATGTTAAGCAATTTAGTTTTGTAAAATATTTTTGATGCGATAACAAGTACTCTAAGCATCACTAGATATCTTCTAGTATTATTGTGGCTTCTCCATGCTAAAGTTGTTTAATTAAATTTTAAATTTAGGTTTCAACTATGTGTACCTGTCAAAGTGTTTTATTTTCATGTAAATCTTAGCTTAAATAGGGATAACATTTGTACCAGCAATTTGTTTTATTTGCATTTTATCATTGTTGTTATTTTTATATAATTATAATCTGTTTACAGTTTACTCTAAATTAAATTTTCCTTCTTACGTATATAATATTATCGAGATACACAATTTGATATTGAAATCGACAAACCGACAAGCAGAATAAGCAAATTTATAACACAAATTTATACCTTGTAGCTATTAGAATATAAAATATATAATATAATTTAAATATAGAGACAGTTTCTCCGTTTGATGTTGTGCGGTTTGTTTTCCTTTATACAAAACATATTAAAGGAGTTATAAATTAGTTTGTTTGGATATATTTACGACTCACAAATCTTTTAGTTTACATAATTATGAAATATTCGAATCACTTTTTGTGCGAAAAAATTAATTTCTTAAGGTATGAACCGTTTTTAAATGTGATTCACGAAGAATTGGCGATAAAGAGTACCGAAAGCAGATGATAGACCATAGCATAAATGTATACGGTAATGTTTGCATACAGACCAGCTTTACGTGATAAAGCTGTATTTGGACAGTGAAACACGATAAAAAGTTTTCCTCTTTTGATCGACCTCATCTTCATTTTGTTGGACTGTTCAGATTGTATAAAGTCTAGATATTAGATAGTAATTTCTCATATTAGTTTATTTTGTGGTTTGAGATGATCTTTTCTAGTAATTTCCAGTGGTTCAGATTGCTGTTTCTTGTATGTAGAAAGAAATCTTTACTGCAGTAAGCATACAAAATATGAATAAATTATAAAAATTAAAAATCTAGCAAAGCCTGCCACAGTACTAACTTGAAATGGACACCATCTTTAGTGAATCTACGTGAACTATAGTTTCATGGTCGTAGAAATTAAAAGTCGTATGTAAAAAATCGTATACCTTTTTCAATTGCAATATATTTTAACTTAAAATTTTTGTAATGTTATACTACGATCTACAAAATATAATGCGGTAGTATTTCAAACTTTCTGCTATGCGACTTTTTTATTGTTTTTATTTTTTCTTCGACGAACAAAGATTATGAATAGAAGTTTTACAAAACTATTTAGGTTTCTGAGTACTTTTGGAACCATGTCCACCAATTACTTATAAGTGTGTCATGACTGGCCCTCAGTCGAGTACCTCCTGATCTGTAGTTCACCGTACTAAATCCGACTATCAGCTGCTCTAATAACAATTCTGGCGCTGATATTCATGATAAATTTTGATTCAAAATCATAGTTTATTTTAAAAATATCTAGATTGGATATATTACCTTCAGCTTCCTTTTTTGTAAATATGGCACACGTGTCAAATAAAAATAATGATTTCTATGTTAATTCATTATGAATTTACTAGTCTTTTTTATAACTACTTTTTTGAATCTATTTTCTATGTAAAACTTTCTCATATACATATGTATGTGTTGATCTTGGCAATGTGGTTCATTAATATGTCGACATGCCATTGTTGCAGTTTGACCTGAAGGGATTAAACCAAGGTATGCTACTCTGGGTATATTTAGTATTATGTTAGAAGTCCCTGCTTGGCCAATATTCTTTGTAATTCAAATCAAAGATTATATTATGTTGGTTTTTGATCCAAATTCAATAGCGACAAAGGCAGTATTGTCACACTATATCCATTCCTTTTGTTTTAATCACAAACGTTTGGGGAAAGTCAGCAAAGAAATTTTATATTGTAAAATTTCTGTATCAGATCAGTATAGCGCTTAGGCCTGTCAAGTTTGAGGTAAATCGGTGGAATGATTTTTAAGTATTCTTGAAAAATATGTTGATGACTACCTATAAGTATATCGCAAATGTTGATTTTCTGTTGTAGCGTATGAGTAGTAGGTATTCGAATTTCATACTTATTAGTATAACCAGCCACAAAATAACTATGCTTGACAAGTTTGATAATAATATATCTGTTGACACGCTTGTTAATTAGACGTATGATGGGAGCGAATGTCATTTCTAATGCGTCATGGTTGATATTTTGAGCAGATAGTTTCTGATGCAAACACGTCTGGATATAAGCACAGGCAGACTAACTAGGAGACGGAATCAGGAGACGCAAAGAAGTTTCTGACAAAGATGTGTCAAGTAGATTTTCAGTCGATTCGAGTTTGTGGAATTTGTACTTAACAGATTTGTTGTAGACATGGTTGTATTCCGAAAGAGAGAGTGAGAGATTTACATGTTTTTTATTCGATTTCTCTGTTTTCTAACCGAATTGATTTATGGATATTATTTGTATGCAAGTAAGGTAAAGAGGAAAAGAGAAGAATTGTGATTACTAACACATATTTCAACACATAAATTTAATGAACATTAGGGGTATGTATGCGTTTAAAAATAAATTTAATAATTTCATGTATGTACTAATAGTTAAGTCTATGTTGAATAAATTTTATTGCAATTGAGTTAACAGATGTTTTACATCAGAAATATAGTAAGTGTCATTTAAATATTAGATACAGAATTACTAAAAGTAACTTGGCCTACTGCCAATTTTAATTTTGTTAGTCACGTATTAGCGTTTTTCTGTCTCTATAATGTTAGTAATAGACAAAATTTCCCTATTTTTATCATGTTAAGTGATAGACAGAGTTTCCTTACCTCGTATAATGTTAGTGTTAGACATCATTAGGGCAGACTAGTTTTAACGACTTATCCTGAATGCAGCTCTGAACACATGGTCAGCAACGACCAAAGATGGTACAGTTTAAAGAAGAGAAGTTTCGGCATCAAATTCGAAAAGCAATAAGTAGGCAGGGATCAAGAAAATGAAGAATGTCTATAACTGAGAATGATGGAGAAGACAGAGCTTGTCAATGACTAACGTTTATAGTAGTAGGAGGGAATAGTCAGTGACAAAGTTTGTCTTCCTCTATTATTCTCAGTTATAGACATTCTTCTTATTTTTCTTGATTCCTGCTTACTTACTTCTTTTCTTCATTGGCAGTTGCTGACGAGATGTTCAGAGCTGCATTATGGACAAGTCGGTAAAACTTGTCTGCCCAAACGTATTTGTGTAGGCTTTTGTGAGACTAGAGTGACCACTACGCAGTTGATTGATGGCAGCCTCCATTTTTCTGTCTTGGTATCTGAATCTTTGTATACAGTTCACCATCCCGTTGTTTCTTTGATGGTGGTCTTATAACCAATCTGAGTGTAAGTACAACGATATGCTGAGTGATAGATCTACATTCAATAATCTGTCAACGATTTCGTTCTACACAACACCACCTTGGGATGGAACACATTGAGAAAGTGACTTTTTTCTTTTCATTTTGATGAGACTTCCATGTGTTATGCTTGGTCACCGTGGTTGCTTTCTCGAATTTTGGAAGATAACTGCTTCTTTAAGATCTGAGTCTCCAAACCAAAGACATATTTCCTAGCTATCTTACCTAGCTTTTCCTAAAGATTATGCATCAGGTTTATAGTAAAATTTCGAAAATTAAACAAATTCATACATAACATATTCGTAAAGAAAATTCGTATATATTTATCTGTATAAATAAAAGTTCGTATTTTAATGACACACTATTATTCGTAAATAAAATTCTAAAAATTAATATGAGGTACATGATGCAAGGTCTATAAAATGGAGTGCAAATTGTGTAGATTGAAAATCTATCCACTAAATATGTATAGGAACAAAGATGCGAATTATTTATCACATACGAATAATTATCTATGACTACCCGATGTTTTTGCGAATTTTTACATACGAACAATTATAGATGAAATTTCATTACGAATGACAACAAAAACAAATCTAAATTTTCGGATCTATTAGCCTTATCAAGGATTAAATGAAAACCATAGATAAAATTCAAATGGATAAATAGAGAAATTATAAATTGCTTTGAAAAGTATAAATTAAGAAAGTAAAAGATAAAGAAAGAAATGTGTGCTTAAAGGACCAGATTTAATGTTTAGACCTTGATTGATGGTATTATATTCGCTTATGTAAAAGATTCTTTTAGTTTACATTCACTAGATGACCAGGCAAATGATCACCTAGTGAACGTAAACTAAAAGAATCTTTTTACATTGCCAAATATAATACCATCAATCAAGTCTAAACATTAAATCTGGTCCTTTAAGTACACGTTTCTTCTAATTCCCCTTATTCTTCTAATTTTTGATTACTTCCTTAAATTTTAATCTATTATTATCCATTTAATCCTTGATATATGTAGGTTAATAGCCAAAAAATTGGATTTGTTTTTGTTTTATTTTATCATGGGTATCTCTATATCGGCATTCTATTGGTACCTATACTTTTCACGGTTATTACAATAAATCATTAAAAAAAATTCTATACGAACTATTATATTTTACGAATATTTTCGTATGATTTTTTAATACTAATTTTTGTATAAGAAAAAAATTATTTTTGAATAAATTAATTACAAATATTTCTATGTAGATAAGTAGGTACGACAATAATGAACAAAAAATTTCATTTCAAGATATGTGTCCACTTAAAATATCTTATATATGTATTTAGAATAGTAATATTTAGGAATTAGCTCTATAGTTTGTTTTCAAAATAGTACCCACGTTATTATGTAGTAGTGCGAATAAACATAAAGTCAAGTTTACCTGCTTTCAGTACTTTAAACAACATATGGTACTAACATTCAATATAAATTCAGAATGTAGAATTAAAATGTTATTGCTTGCTATTACATTTTACTATGAAAACAACTTTGATATTTATACTTTCATTGCATATCGTGCTCTATAGGTACTATCAGGTTGATAATATATACCATATATGAGATTTATTTTTGATTTTTTTATGCTGATTTTTAATCAATTATTAGTGTTTCATTTGTTCAGTTGCATTTTGACCTATATATTATAGCTTGATATATTCATAAGTAGTATATATTTCACAGTGTAGTTGTACGTAGGCACATAAATTAATTGGGATAACTTTCATAACATAATATTTAGTTCAACTATTTCATAATCATAAAATTATAGCAATACCTATTTAATCAGGGTTTGGCTTTCTAGAGTTTCAATAGCGCAAGTCAAATTTTCTTCAATTCATAATTTGGATTTTGTAGTACATAATTTTCGTTTAACTTTGCCATCTGAAATAGTTTGAAATAATATAGGATCTCTAATAATAGTCAGTTTTTTAAAGTCTAAAGAAAAATCACTCTTCCCATTAATTTGATATACATAATATATTTTGGAAAAATTAATCCACACTATAAAGTTTTGAAAAAATGGTTTGGGTCAGAAGCTGGCTGTAACCAAGAAATGGGCCAATGACGTCATCAGGTCAGGAAAGATAGAAAATGTCTAGCCACTGAATTGTTTGTTTTTATTAGTCCTGTTTAAAATATCGGATATGTTGTAGTAGAAACAGCCATGAAAATAAATATGGTTGTATAGTAAGTGATTCAATGTTTTTGTGTGTGTATGGATTTACATAGTTTGCCATTGTTGCTTCATAAGTTTTACAATATAGGTATAGATATATAAATAGAACATTTACATTTCTATGATATAGGCAAGCATGTTCTTGATAGAGATGTCTTTGATTTTTAGCAATTTTATGATCATATTTGCTATTAGGTATCCCATTGTTGTGTATACTACATAGGTATAGATACCAATCTATTTTAGATTAGCTTGTGATAAGTTATCATAAATAATCAATCAATGAATAATAAGTAGATAATTATGTAGATACCAATTATCAAAAAAACATTAATTGTTGATTTATGTGACTATGAACTGTATTTTAATAATTAAATTTTCTCGAATGGACAACTTAGAAAAGAAAAGAATTATATTTGGAAGTATGTATTATTAATTATCACCTATGAACTTTCAAAATTATCAGGAATTGGTTTTGAGACTTTATTCAAAACAACTCTCTCAAAAATATGAATCAAATTTGTACGTGACACCAATTTTGCTCGAACTATAGATGTCGAACAATTGGCCCGTTTTCAGAAGTCCTATCTGGCAAGGCTCAGATAGGTATTTACCTACTGAGAAATTTATATTTGATAAATAATTTTTCAATGACATATAAATATCTTTACATAGTCTGTCTTTTTAGGTACTATTATAATTTCCAATATGTCAAAAGTTTTTATAATCCCAAAAGGTTAATTTATCAAAGATTTATGTCGGCAAAATATGCAGCTTGTGGCTATTTTTCAGTATTTTGTTGTGGATATCGTTGTATAACGACAGATATTGAGTTAATCTTATGTAGAAATGCTAAATATCTATCTGCATTAACTTTTATTGGTCTCGTAGCTCGAAATAATGTTCATGAAATATTTATTTTCATAATTAAATTCTGAGTGTACGAGTAATTTATTAATTTGTTGAAATATTGATTTTTAAATAAATTTCTGCTATTATTATCATATTACTACAACAAAATGCTATACAACTTCAGAAAACATTTTATACCTCAATGTGGACATGGTAAACTCGAATAAAAACAGTAGATTATTTGACCGATTAATGTGCTGTGTCACGAAGGAATTGACTAAATGCTTTCATTCTTAAATTATAATTTTGAAGAGATAAAATCTTTGAATGGATACAGATAAAGGGTTGTTCAAATACTTGGATTTGGAAGAAAATATTTACACTTCTCTATCATTGGTTCTCAATGCTGAGGTATATATCACGAAGTATTTGTTTTAGTCCTGGCGGTAGCTACCTTCAAGTACAACGACCAGCGTCCCAAGCCAGCTTGTGATAAAAATTAGATAACGGTAACTGGAAGTCTGTATCACCGAGGGTTCCTGCGCCTCCTGGGGTCACTCAATGTATTTTTCATATGCTAAAAAATTTCTGTTTTAGAAATTGCTTCGATTCACTTCAAAGTTATACTCCTGGCTTCTGATGGTATTACAAAAATGTTTTACGGAAACAGGAAAAAGTTTTTTAAATTAAAATTAAAATTAAATATAATACTATTTGCAAGTAATAACTTTAATAAAATAAAATATTTTAATAAAAATCTCTTTCCCGAATTTTTAAAATATGTACTTATAACATCATCCATCAGAAGCCAGGAGTATAAATTTGAAGTGAATTAAAGCTATTTCTAAAACAGATATATTTCAGTATGAGTGACCTCAGGAGGCACAGGAACCCTTGCTGACACGGCAGACATCTAGTTCCTGTTATCTAATTTTTTCACAACCCAAATATGTGGGTCTGCCTTGGGACTCTATTCGATGCACCTGAAGGTAGCTACTACCCGGACTATTTATTTGCAATTCAGTCGGCCTGGAGCAGGCCAATCTCCTTGGTGATGCGGTGTCCGAGGAGGTTGAGCCTCTGATCTATCTACGCCGGGCAGTAGTTAAGAATAGGCTCCATAGATTCTTCCTCTCCGCAGCTAGGGCATTCACTCCTGGTCTCTTCCAATTATGTGCCTGTTGGCCTTGCATTGGTTAGTGTAACCGGTCCTGATTAGGGCTAACATGGCTCTTTCGCTACGATTAAAATTCTTCTTTGTGGCATCGTGGAGTTTCCAGTTGTTATGGTCAATGTTTTTCCAATATTTCCTTGTTTATGATTTAATGTAGGTGGTGACTGTTTTCAAGTTGATGAGGACGTTTTTTATCTTTTTCGTTTGCTTCTTTAGCGAAGTGATCTGTTTCCTCGTTTCCTACGATACTTATATGCCAGTGGACACATTGGAATGTGATGTGATCTCCTGCCTAGGAGATGTCGACGATCTCCTCCCAAATCTTGTCGGTATGAGAGTCGTCTTGTTCGTTCGGTCCCTAATGTGATGTTTTGTTCCGAAAATGTATTGGAGAAAAATAGTACAAATGATGTTATTAAAAGACCAAAAAAGGTCAAAAAGTGTGTTAGCTCAAATCCTAAAATATATGAAATCATTTTTGGGAGTTAGATCTCAAATAAATTGTCATAAATATATTTCATTCTTCATAGACATATAAATATTATTACGGAATAACATTTAAGAATGTCTAAAGGTATGTATGTTGAACTGATTCCGTAAACGTACCTACAGTTTAAAACGGGACTGGAGGAGTGTGAAATTAGATTTTCAGTAGTACAACTAGTACTTTATGGAAATCTTTATATTCAAAATTATATACAACAATAGTCATCATAATAATTAAAAATCTTGGGTCTAATCACCTGGAAGCAAATTTCATTTTCAAAGATAATAAAGTTGATTAGAAAATTGCAAAACACAGCTAATTTTTTTCAGCAATTGCTTTTTTAAGTCAAATATTTGATTCCAGCATGATTGTGGCACATTTTATCTATAGGATAAACAGTGATGGATTTCAATTAGATCTGTTTCATTTTTATTTACTCACCTTTAAAACAAATAAATTTCAATTTTCAACGAACTGATGCTTGCTGGCTTTGGTACAATTTATTAGATGTATAGGGTTGTATACGTCCTTATGAACTCACTCATGCGTTATTTATTCCAGGTATTATATTTTGATATAAGATACATAAATATCATTCTGAAAAATATTGTTTCTGTAAATTGTTTTCAACAATCAAAGTTTATTTAAAATGATATTCTAAACGCTATTTGGTAGGAGTGTTGTACAGAATGATTTTTGGTTGTTTTATTTTATATAGCCGTAGCGCGAGACTAGTGCCATTCAACTTTAATTGTAAATGTCGCCAAAGACAAAGCTGTCGTAATATTGACTTTACTTTACCTGTAATACGCCACCTTGTAATACCTGTAGCTATACTAATATATATTTAGCAGTATTTAATTGTGCTTGTAAATCTCGCGTGATGATGCACTATTGGTTACATGGAAATTTAAATGCACAACAAGTTCCCCTTCTAATCAATGACATTCATTATTTCATTTCTACAGCTATCAGTTAATAGAAAGGCAATTGGAAGTTAACCGAAGTTTTCGATCGATATTATTATTAATTCATATTTTGGATTATTAGAATTTGTTTAATGTTTTTTTTCCAAGACCACAAATTAGGAAAGTTTCATCCGATCCACAGACGTGTTAGAATTCTAGATACTAAAACTAACCTGTCAAAATTGGCATTTGATGGTGTCAAACATGTTATTAGATTTCGGCAATATTATGTACATATGTATGTAGGTCTACGTTGTATAAAATTAGGTTGATCAATCCCTCTATTACTAAACGCGCTTTCCCTGAAAGCAGTCGTTAGCTTTATGATTATCAAATGCCTACATGCGTGCAATTAGTATGTTCACTGGAGTATTATCTAAAAATAGATTGCACCTTCTATCTTTAGTATGTAGATATGAAAATGTGTTTTATTGTGCAGTTTTGGAAATGGCAATTTTAGTTTAATAATTAGAATCAGTCGTCCTGAGAGAATATGAGGATATGGGATTGTAGGATCATTATAGCTTTTGAATACCTTGCCATATTTATCAGCTCTCACTGATCTCTGATACATCGATCTACTTGATATCAACAGTGGCATTTCTATACATGTAATACATATTATTCAAATATACGCTATCTATCTGGTTGTTAGTTATGTTTTTAAGGTAAAATTGTGATTAAAACTAGGTTTTGGCCAGGTAGTTTTCTGGCAAATTATAGACAGCTGTTTGTTTGTAGAGCCACTATTAATTTGATTCTCTGTATAAAGTGCAACCGCTGCCTGTATACCTGCTATTGACGTAATGACCGCCCGAGATGCCCATTTCTAAATATTTGAACATATTGCAGGGGAGTAGGTGCATGTATATATTTTATAGATAATTCAACATTGCCTGTATTTAGATTTTTTAAATCAATTTTAAAATGTTCAATATCTACGTGGAATAAATAAAATTAATATATTCATACCATTGGTGATTTTAGAAAGTGTTAATGAATACAAGTGTTTTGGTTGGCTTGTTGAGGATCCTTACCTAGCGATTGGAGACAAAAGCCAACAACTATATAGACACAATTTGGATTTAGAACTGGATTTGGAACCAGGGAAGCCATAGAAACAATGCGAACAATCATAGAAAAGAAGCATAGAACACAATAACGATCTACACGCATATGCTTCATTGACTTTGAAAAGGCATTTGACACAAAGTGAATTTGAAAATGCTCATGGAAGCACTCAAAAGAATAGGAATTGACTGCAAAAGACCTCTACATCAATCAAACGGCGAACGTAAACATTGAAAATAACGAATCAGATCCAGCGGAGGTAGGACGAGAAGTATGGCAGGGATGTCTGTTATCACCACTACTATTCTCATTCTGATGATTGAAGCATTCGACAACATCAATGAGGGCATTAAGATAGGTGGCAAGTAATACAAAAAGTACTATTTGCGAATGATCAAGAGACAATAGCAGACACTGAACAGGGACTACCAGCAATTCATAAATAAACTCAACGAGAAAGCTAAAAAATTCAATATGAGGATCAACGTAAAGAAGACAAAGGTATGAGAATATGAAAAATGGGAAATGACCCAGTCAAGATTACTCTGAATGACCAACAAATAGAACAAGTTAAGAAATTCAAATGCATGCTAATCTGAAGTTCCCAGGTTCAAATCCGGCTCTGTACTGATAGGGGCAAATACCCAGAAACTAGTATACAGATGGATGTCCTGTTAATATTAATATTTATAAATTATATTTGATTTCTTAAATATATTTCGAGGTTCTCAATTGTATTTCTAAAATAGCTAAATAAAAAATTGCCATCAAAAGTACTTTTAGGTGTTATTTCTGACTTGTTCTAACCATAGACAATATGCATGGGTAAAACTTTGAATTTAAATCCGCTTCCGATCACTGGAACTTTGAAAGCTGTTATTTGATTTAAAAAGAATAAGATTTTGAATTATTAATGTATCTCCTTTCATAATTTTGCTTGTGTAACTGTATTTGAATATTCTCGTATTCAATAATTAAATAATGCTAATATTATTTTGTTATCTAATCGAAATCCAGTAACTTAATTGATTCACAATCGATCTAATGACTGAGTATCTTCAATTCTCTACTAGCCAAAGAAGGTTTTCCGCATTTAATTGTTACCTCTGATCTTTCTATTAGGCCGTGATAAATAAAGTATTATAATATATCTCACCTGTCAAGAGTACAATGCATAATATATTTCTCCCTGTTATGGATACCTTTTATGTTTAAGAATCAATACGCTGGGACAAGGATAGCTATAAATTACTCAAACAACAGGTTTACTACATACACACCAATAGAGAATGTTTTATTCATAATGATTTCATAGGCCACTCACTGAATGTGGATAGATAAATAATGAAGCTTAATTTATGACATCTAAATCTGTTCCTTTATACAACAGCAAAGATAGCTAATGCATTAAAATAATTGTTTGACTCAATCATCACTAATCATCTTAATTTTATCGAACTTACAGTGTCGTCGACTATCACTCAAGGTTGCACTTCAAGTCATTTGTTTGATTCTGGAGTTTGCCAGTTTCTTTTAGGTAGGTGTGGTACTTAAGATAAGGCTGTTGAAAATTTAGCAATTAAGTACCTAGTATTTATTGTTAATTTAACATAATATGTTAAATTAACAATAAATACTAGGTACTTATGTAACTTCTTTTTCGTTTTGTTCAATTTAAGTACTAAAGCTAACACAAGTTTTTATAGGTTAACAATTAATGGACCGATAAGATTTTGGGCATATGTTTTAAGATTCTTTTAAATACAAAAAAAACTATTTGATGCTTACTTTCATAGATATCTAAGTACGCTTAAGATGGATACAATATTTGTATCCTTGTTTCTACTACATATATGAGTTTATCATCATTTCCGTAGGAATTTTGATCCACGTGTACGTCCTTTGATGAAAGAAGGTATCGATAGTTGCAACGCATCTAAATCTCCATTACGACTATTTGTCTACGATCTTCTATATACATAGTACTTAGTGTTTAGTGGGAACCCGATAAAATCAATACGGGATCTTTAATTTGTTTCTAATCTTAATTGGTAATAACATAGATGAATGAGGTACGATTTGCTGGAAGATGTTGTTACAGACAAAAATGGGATGAGGAATCTGTTTGAGTGACAAGATCCCTTTGGTCTACTCCTAGTTTGACAAAAAAGAACGAAATTTTTTAATATGTATAGACGGAAGGAACTAAATACTACTACTACATGACATTTTAATTGAATTAATTTTAGAAAGTATGCAATGTTGCTTTTATGCAAAGATTTTTACTAATTATTTCCACTTTATTGTTTTCATTATAATTCGTGTTCTAGATGATCAGCATTTTACATCTCTCATACATTCTAGATCTTTCTAATTAGATCATCTTATTTAGTTTTGGTACTTTATTGTGTTGGGATGTAATCTTTGATATACTATTGTTGGCTTAAATTGTACAAGCATTATTATACGGGAAAACAAGTTGTAGAAATATATGTAGTATCTACAAAATTGTTTCTTTATATTGATATTTTGAAACTTTTTTTATATACTAACTACCACTTTTCTATAAGCGATCGATGTAGGTACTTAAAGGTACATTAGGTAAGTGTTAAGAATTGATAATGCGCGCCATTTTTAATATGATGATGGGCTGTCATCTCCTTTGAGACCATCATTCATATATTCCAAATGAAGCAAATGGACAGCGTGCCTAATAGGGATATCCAATGAGATAGAATATAAATTTATGATAATGTCTATTGACTAATTTTAGAAATAAGTAGATAGTTTTAGCCAAGGTTTTAATAGATATTAAATTGGTCGGTACTAGGTAAAATGTTTTTTAACCTTTTCGCTACCATAGGAAACCATTTTAATCTTTCAAACTATATCTTGTGGTAACCCTCGTTTGTTTTATGGATTTCGGATATACTGATGGTATTTTCAATCACCGAGCTTGACTGGCCATCTTATCATGCTTCAGCTTGGGTGTAGAACAAGATACACACG
>JAUYWI010071087.1:0-25774 GCA_034780595.1 Parotoplana pacifica | reverse complement strand
TTTAAAAAAAATAGCTTTTTTTAAATAAGATATATCAAAATTTTAGGGTGGTACGGTTTCTTTTGTTAAGGGGTGTAGTTTTAAATTTAGAGTTATTTTTGTGATGATGATTATAATAACAATAGTTGGACGAAGTGTCGAAAATACGAAGAAACATATTAGACACTCATTTACAGTGAAAATAATCCTTTTTGGTTTTATTTTTTGTTTATTTTTAGGTAGGTATATGTTCCTTTTTAGCTTTATCTTTTCTGAACGAAAATTGGAAGAAAATTATATTTCTATTCTTTTAGTCTGTATATGTACTATTTATCTTAATTTTTTATTATTTACAAACAGTGTAGAGAAATGTGCTATGCTATGTTTAGAAATTATTATCACGTGATCAGATATCGTTATATTTTGTATAGTGTTAAGCAATACATGTTTAAGTTTGGTGATTTTGAAAAAATGATAAAAAGAGGCACATCGCTTTGAACAATATCTTTCAGCAAAATTTAGATGACGCAGAAACCAAGTTAAATCCTGAAAATTTAGACCTAAATGATCGTCCAATTGAAAAATATGAAAATATAATAGAAGAACAATTATATTAAATGAAGCGGAAATTATTTTATAAATTTAAAACTCGTCTTTAGGCATGAATATTCTTGACATAGAAATCATTTTCCTGTATATAGTTTTGGATGAGATTATCACTACAATGATACAACATATTTTTTGACAAATTTATTCACAAATTAATAGGCTGTCGTTTATCTGTCCTGTCCCCGTTTGGTTTCAGGAGAATGGACCAATCGATGCTTTTGACCCCAAGCATATGGACACCCTAAACAGCTTCTTCGGTATGTATGAGACACAGGCAGAAAGGCTAGATGAAGGCCTCATGCAGACCAAAGAGGAAATTGAAAGAACAGCAACCAACATCAAGGAACTTGAGAAAGCACTCAAAGACCTGGAACTGAGACATGATGAAAATTTAGCACGGTAAGTTCCATATCAACTGTCTTTATAAATTTGGAAAATTGCAAGCAGTTAAACAAAAACCAATAATGATGCCAAACAAAAATTTTTTTTTACCAAGTACTTATGTACCATATTGTCTTGAAAATGTTTATTAAGATCTGCTAAGAATCTTCTTATATGAAGAACTTGTAGGTAATAAAGTTATATATTTGCATATTGTTTATGTTTGATCTAGGTTAACTCGAGGTACTTTTTACTAACATCTAACAATGTGTCTATATAAGAGATTCATGTTGATTTGAATCGAAAACAGCATTTAATCTCTCCTCTTAGAAGTCTGAATACTTTTGATTATATAGAAGTTGCAGCATAATAGACAGCCAGCCTTGTTGTTCACGTATTTCACCTTCATATACATAGCCAATTATTACTGTATTTCAATGTACTACTATTAACTACTACTAAGAGGAGGTGATTTGCGAAGTTTCAGTGTAAAGCTATACTTAATACCTTTAGAACTGATATTTCGATATTTAGGTACCTATAAGTTATGCAATTTGAGAATCTAGTCGTTCGAACAATATACATATGTATAAGAGCCATACTTTTATGAAATTCTATACATAAACTATTTCACTAAATCTGTAAACCTCTAGTAGCTATTGTAATTTCTTAGATTGAAATAATTAATTATGTAGCGGTCAACCTTCAAGCTGCCTTGCCAATATGTGCATTTCATCATGCTATTTATTTACATGGTGGAAAATTGAAGTTGATTTTTTATAGAATCTTTAAAATGAACCCGTAAAAATAAATGTTTCTTTAAATTCATGATTAAGTTACTATGTCAAATTAGCGAATATAATTTCTTGAACCTTATTTTATCCCTTCATCTGTGCTTCATCTATTGAATTGAGGTCCTGTAGGCAAGAGGTTTAGGAGATAATTTAGTTTAACCTCCCACAGACAGGTTTCCAGCCTGTAAGCTAGAGGATGATCCATCGGCTTAATCCCGAGTGTTCAACAAAATCAGGAAATATATCACAGCATTTAAAATATTATTAAAATAAATGCTGTACCTTTCATTTTAGGCCATTGTTCTCCAAAGTTTCCATAATACAAAAACCCTGGCAAATGATGATCCCTTCGTCAACCTTTTAAGCACTCACTGGATATATTAATTGTCAGAGCCGCAAAACTACTGTTGCGTGAATAATAACATTCTAACATCATGATTTTGTCAATATTACACTAATGACCTTAGTTTCCACTAGACAACTGTTGCTAGGGTCGTTAACCTATGTGAAAACTTGAGAAATGATCTAGACAGTGTTGTCATAAATGTTGTTGAAACTTGATTTACAATATCATAACAAGAAATACCTCCATTAGACAATATCAGATAACATCCCGAGAAAAGAATGTTGAATCTCTTTGTAACTTACTTCCGTATGTTTCTGTAAATTATCTTTGATCAATTTTAATATCATAGCTTCCTGGGGATAATGATAGACAAGTTTCTTAAAATGTAAAATTATTGCTCAATATCTAACAGAAATGAGCTCATATTGCATAATTAATATTCGTAGAATAATTATAATTTTTGATTTACTAGCAGCTGCTCTATTCACAATTACTGAATTTATTATTATATGGTCAATTTTTTATCCCTTTAGGTCGATTCCTTATTACCAAGTTGTAGGTACATAGCACTAAATCTTATACTATATAGAGATGTAACATTAGTCTAATAAATATTGATAAAAATAGAATGAAAGAATGATTTGGGAATGATTCTTCTATTGTTAGTTTTAATTTGCATGCATCTAAATTGATAAATAAATTATAGATTCATAAAGTTAAATAAACAGAGAAAGTATTTTTGTCTATGGGTACAATATTATGTCACCTATTTAGAGAAAACAAGCAATGAATAAGATAGACATGTGACTTAGCAAGTATCGTGTAGGTACCCTATCTAGCAGGTAATTGCTCTTTATTCATCAATCCATCCAGGTACTAAGAAAATAAATTAATGGAAGCTAGGTATTCCTGACTCTTTTTATCCTACCTAATGTTTTCATAAAATACCAAAACGGCTACGTACATACATCACGTGTAGGTTTATATTAATATTTATACACATATACCACATACATACACAATAGTAAAAGTAATTTAGGCGTCTAGAATAATAATAGATAAAATTAAATTTTCTATTTTTGAAATCGAAGCGTTCGCGTTGCCATGGTGATGTGTTTATTCCCCAATTGTATCTGTTTTTCTACAGTTGTTGGTGTTGAAATTTCTATTGATTTCATTATTGTGGTGTGGTATGGTACAAATATGACAGATTGTCTTTTGCAATAATGATGCTCTATTTAGTTTGAAAAGAAGAAATCTGTTTTGTACAAAAGGGAATGGCATTATTGGAGTCATTAATTTTAATCATTTGGTACAAAATGATGACGATGGGTATAAGAATGAGTGAGAATATAATATTAGCTATTACTAAAGTTTCAGTGTTTCATCGGGTTTCAAAATAATCTGTTACTTTTCCCATTTTTCTGGCCAGATAATGGATGGATCAATAAACCTTTTTGAAAGTAAATGAAACATATTTTATCCATTTTTGTTGTTGTTGGAAAAAATTGGTTGTGGGTATATAAGTACAGGCAATGTACAGATTACATAAAAATTCAAATTGACAAAAGTTTGTATTTTGATAAATTTATGGATTGTATTTTCAAAACTTCATTTGAATGTACAAATATAAAATTTTACACATATCTACTCATAATAGTTGTTGAAATGAACTTATACCTAAAATAAAATGTGTCTTGTTGCTGAATAATTTTGTTTTTCTCGTTAAATTATTATTTTTCTAAGAAACAGCTGATGCAGCAAAAGTATTATTCCACCATTTTTACCTCAAATAACTTCTAATAAAAATTCTGAGAGGCTTTCTTTTATTTACCTATAACGATATTGTAAAATGGTAAAATATATAGGTAATTATATTATACAATTTTTTTGTAAAAATGGAGTGCATCGGTTGTTTGAAAAGTATTAGAATTTTAGTTATCTTTGAAAACAGTTAGGTACCTACACAAATAAAGATGATTATTGTCATATGGGCGAATTAACAAAAATCTTATTATATGATAAACATAAACCATCAAAAGCAAATGAACGATTCTAATTGAATTTTTTATCATGTTGTGTATACTACAATATACAGAACATGATATAAAAAACTTTTTTAATAATCAGAATTTACTCTAAATGGAAATTTCCGCTTACGATGAGATTTTAGAACACGTTCCATGATTCGTGGTATAAATGTTGCATTTATTTGAAGGATTTCTTGTATTGTTAGTTTTTTTGGAGATACGTGTTTATAAAAATACTGTAGGAAATCTTCTTTAATATAGTTGTGTCCATATTTCTTGTTTTAGAGAACTTTCGGTACTTATTGAATCAAGAGACACCACTCAAATTGAACTTTACTTTTCGTATGTTGTACACAATGTAAAATGGACACCAGCTTATGATATTCGCATTTTCAACAGTGACGGTAGTATGAAGGTAAGCAACCCCCGCACCCCTACTCCTACCAGTAATTAGTCGATTTACAACTCATTCATCGCTTCCGTTTGTGATCTTGCAACATTTCATTATCACTCACTACCACAACCATAAGAATTAGTCACTTCTTGCTTGCTTATAACGGAATTTTAAAATTCACGGGAATTGATAGGTCTAAAAACAGATGCTCACTTAATTGAAAATGAAATCTATTGTTCCTTTTGTTTCATAGTGGGCTAAACATAATCGTTGTATGCAAGTAAGTAATCAACTGAGTGATATTCCAATTATTTTTCAACTGAGCTAACGCCAACAATAGTTTAAATTTTCTTTATTGCTTTGAACTATTTATATACATTTTATTTATGCCCTCAAAAATCACATGATTATAAAATATCGATTCTAGTTTTAAAGAAGAGTTACTTATGTGTACCTTTAACTATTTATGTAGATGCTATTAATATTTTCTCTATATTTGATGTAAAATGTAAAAATTTTTATTTGATTTCTTGTCATGTCATGAGGAGAAATTAAAATTTTACAACCAAATGATTTTTTATTAATAATCCTAGTAACATTGTTTTAATACCGATTTTTAAACTATGTTTTTGATATTTTAAGATTAGCTATTGTCTAATATTTCTGTAAATTTGAAAAGCTTTGTAATCTTTTAAGAGGCAGTCCATTATGCCTTTATTTTTAAATATTATTAAAATTTCTATTAAAAATAGATTACCTTTAAAGTAAATTGTATCATTTTATCTGAAATTTATAATGTTACTTAAAACAATGTAACCAAACCCAGAATAGGTTTAGGCAGGTAGGTACTGCTATACATAGATGAGAAATTTAATTACGAACTGCACGTTGAAACATTTGGAATATAACTCATTGAACAAAATTTATAGTATAATTGATTGTTCCATTAAAATGATTGCCAAAAACTTTATATTTTAACAATTATTAAATTACTTGAGAATATAGACATAGGTATGGTATTGAAATATTTTAGAATAGAACTGTTGAAATTGACTAACCAATGAATTTTAATAACTTTAAGGATTGTAATTTTTAAGGAAGGAAAATGCATATTTTTCATATTTCAGGGAATATTATATTTTCAATTTTGTATAAATTTGTATTAAAACGTTTAATGGTGTATTATAGTTTGGCAATTGTTTAGACTTTAGTTTCTAATATTTCTAATCGATCAACATCGCATATGCCAATCAGTCTGCATCTGCCATTAGATTTACAACGTTTGTATATTCCGGCCGCCCCTTAGAGAAGCAGCCTGTTATGCTATGTAATATCAAATCTAATACCTTAGTCATACACCGGACGCAACACAAAGTAAAATGGCCTATTAAAAGTATTGTTTAAATTTATCGTAATGAAAGGTGAAAATTTTAATAAACTACAATTTATTTACAGAAAAGCGATGCGTAATTCAGCCAAAATGAAACATTTCCAAATAAAGACCTAATGACTGCTAATATTTCTATAAAGAAGTGCTGATGATTTCTATGGCTAGTTAAGATGGCTGCCTCATAGAGATATGCAACAATCTGTTGCAGAAAATATTATGGAAGCATAGTCAAACATTTCAATTTCTTTGAGATATAAATACCTACCCCATAGAAAAAAACGGCAAAATTGTATGTGCATAGTACTATTACAATTTAGGTTTTTATTTCAATTAGGTGTGTTTCATTACGACTATTTTAAACTACGACTGATTAATACGACCTTTTACAGGTCCACCGCTCCGGTGGCAATGCACACTTAACTACAAA
The DNA here is from genome assembly GCA_034780595.1 of Parotoplana pacifica. Lineage (NCBI taxonomy): Eukaryota > Metazoa > Platyhelminthes > Proseriata > Otoplanidae > Parotoplana > Parotoplana pacifica. Next base: position 19,424 of record JAUYWI010071087.1, on the reverse strand, counting down.
AAACGAATTACAATATTTGGTTAATTATATCTACATAGCTATATAATATTTACCTATAAGTAGTATCTTTATTTAATCTTTAATTTAGTTGTTTTCTAATAAAGACAAATGCCTGATAATTCGTTTCATTTGTTTGACGTAGGAATTTTGCTTTACCTATACCTCCTGTATCTTTTGTTTTAACATAATCTGTGCTTAGTCAACGTGAATACGGAAATAGAAGTTAAAACTCGGTTAAATAGAATATATTGCTTTTTTGTATTCGGTCTGTGTTTAGCTTTTGCGGTCTGCTGCTGCAAAATACTCATTACTATATATTTTTATCATGCTGTAAAACGAAATTTGAAACTTGCAGCCAAATTGATTTTTTTTGTAACTCAAAAAATGGTAGTCGATTTATAAGGCGTTACCGCTTGAAGAATCTGAATTTAAACTTGACTAGTTTAAAAATCTATTCTAACATTTTCTTAAGTTTTAAATCCAATGTAAAATCGATGTACATTATAGGTAGGTACTATAAAGTAAAAATTATTAGATAAGACAATTAGATACACAATTATTATATATGTATGTAGCTACATATTTTTGCGAAAGAAATTCGAGAAGACATTATCCAAAACTGAATTTGTCCTTTTAACATTAAAATTCATCTTTATCTAAATTAAATCCAAATTACGAATAGAACTTGACTATGACTTACATCTTTTTCAAAATATTTCATATATGATTTCAAGATGATTTAGTGGTTTGATATTCTGGTTTGAACACATTCTTTGAATTAAACGTAGATATAATTATAGATTTGTCATAAAATTTGCATAATCTCATAATAACCATATATTTGACTAATTGGTTTCTAAAACAAGTATACTTTGTGATCATATTTATTCATGTGAGAGACAGGATGCAACAGATTTTAATACAAAACTATAACTATTATGAGAAAACCGCATTATGTACCCAAATTTTAGCTTAAAACATTATTTAAAAAATAAAATTTGAGAAACATGGTTCTGCCAAATTTGTAATTTCATTAAGTAATTTACTTGACCTTTTATCTATAGGTAAAACGTTCAGATGTTTAAGTGTGATGGAATAATAAAATATTGCTAATTTTTCTGTTTCTTCTCTCTCAGTCACCAACAAATTACGGTATGCAAGTAAGTATAACGCAGAAGATATGGGCTCAATTGTTTCCCATTTATAAAACTGAGGAATTTCTGACTTTAAATCTATTTGTATATATTTTTTGGAAGTGTAATTCACTCACTTTGTTGCTAATTGGTAAAAAAATAATATTGTATACTCTTAATTCATTCATTTCTAAATTATGAAAGTCTTAGTCTCATTAGATACTAAAATGCATGTGTAAAGGGGATGGGTGGAATAAAGCACAACAATATTATATTTCTGGATTTCAATTAATTAATAATATGCAGTTTGCAGTGAGGTTTGTTTAACAAAATAATAAATAAACGAAACAGGCGATTCCATATATGCATTTGATTTTCTAATCTGGGAAATATTAATCTATATTTTTCTCAGTCAACAATATGTTTGTACCTATCAATTCAGAATGGACAAGTTAGTACCTATTTCCTATCAAAGAAATGTCAGTTGAGAATCCTTTAATATCCTGATATATTATAATATTGCTTGCCTTTCATAATTATAGTGTGGTTAAGGGATAGTTGATTTCGTATTGGGGTAATTTTCTATATGTTTTTTTTACCATGTATATTCTAAAAGTAGTCGTTCATTATATTATTTTTCCTGTGCAAAAGAAAAAAACATCCAACTACTTACATTTTTGTATTATGAATTAAAAGTGACCTGTATTATATTTGACATTTAAAATGACTAATAAAGTTGTGTGTTGAAGCAGAAGTTTTTTTTAAACATTGAAATGTGCATTTGTTTTTTATCATCAAATGACTTTCCATATTATTCAAATTTCTAATTAATAATAGCAAATTGTTTTTCAATGCAAGCCGTTCGTTCATGTATATTTTTTTCTATTCAATTGATGATAACTGAATGTAAATTTCTGTGTTACAATACTTTGAATATTGTTTCAAATATGGTTTAATATGGTTCATAAACTAAAGCTTTATTGATCAAATATGGCTTTATGTATTGCTGTTGTAGATTGTCTACTACGGAATGGTGCAACAGGCCACTGCAGAGGATTGGGAGACCGCTCAGTTGGTTCTGTCCACATCTCAGCCCGGAGTTGGAGGCACCGTGCCAGATCTTGGCATTCAAAGGATACACTTTAAAAGCAGTAAAACGTGAGTTCTAAAATTCATAGTTTTTCTTCACTTTTCTCTCTACCGCGCATATGGCTGATATTAATGCTACTGCAACCTAGATTTCTACCACACATTTTTGTAATAACCAGACCCAAATAATATTCTATATATGTCTATAATTCTAAGCTATTCTTACCTATTAATACTTTTTAATTAATGATCATGTAAATATTAAATAATTATGTTAACAATCTAGAAATCTCGCTTCTCGTGCTATAATCTCTATGTTAAATTATAAAAATCTGTGATTGTAACCTTTAAAGTATTGGCCATTCAAATGCTACTACCTAAGAATACGTAATTAGATTATTTATCTTGCATTCCGATAAATTTATAACATTTTGCTGATATGTTTTGTATAGAACCTTTTGAAACGTTTTATCCATTTTTACACAAGGATTCAAAGAATTATTTAAAAGATAGTACAATTTCATTTTTTAAATTGACATTTTATGTATAAATGTTTCACATATTTCGGGATATTTGCACATGACAATTTGTCAAAATGTCACGATTGTCCATCGTATTTTGAGTAGGTATAAAATGATTGCTAATTTACACATTATGTATATTACACCGACGTTTTGCAAGCAAAAAACTATTCATATATTACATAGTTTTAACGCACAGTACATTTTTATTCTTATTTACATTTATTTTTTCTAAAAAAACCAATCCCACAAGTCTTTTTAAGGCCATGTTATTTTAATCTTAGAATAATTATTGAAGTTCGAAAACATTTTTAAAAAGTGATCTATTTTCCATCAAATATTAATCTAATTTGTTCACATTGGCTTATATAGAGATAATAATGATACTAGTTTTGACGCTTGGTGGAGAAGGAAATTTTCCAGGTATCGGACCACTATAATCGTATACGTTCAGTCGGAACAAGAATTTAGTGTTTTACAAAAGTCATCTTTCTATCGTTCGTAAGATAGTGATTTTGTAGCCAATAGATACATATTTAAAATTAAGCTCATCAAAAATTTGAAAAAAACTATCAATTTTATAAGAGATAAATTGATACTATGTATGAGATAAATCCTACGGCTACTAAAAGAATGGTTGAACATTGTACGAATTTTTTTGACGGAAATATGTATCCTCTGATTGAATTCTGTTAAATTTAATTTAAATCTAGAACGATTGAGATATTGTTCATGTAAAATTACTATGGGTCCTACATTTCTGTTTTGACTGAACTGTTTTGTCACGCGCTCTATTATATTTTCATTGTATAATTATCTCTGCATCATCATCATAATATTAACGGAAGCAAAATAGGAGACCTAATGCTATTTAGAAAACTTTTTTACTTGAAACATAGAATTATTACGTCCTCCTATGTGTTGGTTTCAAAGTTGAATAATTTGACAGACAATATACTGTCGAATGCAACAATTGAAGGTGGTGAATGAAACGACATTGGTTAGAAATATTTATGTTTTGATATGAAAATTTACTATTTATATTTATACTTATCATATAAAATTAAGAATTACAACACAGATTCTAAATTTAATAAATAAGTAACATTCAAAAGTGACTTTAAATGAATCACAAACTTTCGTTTTCATTTAGTTATCTAAAATAGCATAATACGTTTCAAGTAGTTGAAAGCACAGTGTAGTAGCTGTCTGCTACCCTACATATAGGCAGCAGTTCATAGAACACATTTCAATTCGAACACAATTTTAAGTTACATGCCATCTATTTGTAAACGATGCACGTTAGAAAATTTCACAGCTTTTCTAATCAATAAAAAAATTCAACTTTGAACCACCCGTGATCTTAGGTTAAGTTTTTGTTTTTGTTTTTTTTTCCATTTTGGATCACACAAATAATTTTTTAGATTCTTTGGCACTTATTTCTTGATTTTGTCATTAATTGTATTGTTGTGCATATTGTATCTATTAGATGATAGAATAAAAACGAAGAATTGTTCTAGTCACCAAATGATATCATAACACCCCACGCTACACAGTACTACTATGTAGTATGTACTACTTATTCAAAAATAGTTTTAACAATGTATATGTTACAATTTACATGTACAAAACTGAAATTATGTACATTAGGTTAAATATTTTTCAAGTTCTACGTTAATTTTGGTCTAATCATAAAATAGACGTGCATATCTGACAAAATTTATTTACGTACCTCTACATACCAATCACATTTTTACTAAACCAATTTCACTGCTTGATTTCTAATGTATGATTTCTATTGTTTTTTTTATTGATTTATAATCAATTACATAACAATTGTGAAATACTCAAATCAATGCTAACTTATTTGTTAATTCCTTTTTTTCACAACAAGATGGTTTATGGATTGGTTTTCCAGTTGTTGTTTTCTAATTATTATTTTAATTTACAATGATTAAAAACCTTGATACTAATTTGTATGAAAATGATGTTAAAATTGAAAGAAGGTTGATAATGCTTTTCTGTGTTGTTTCACTTGGTGTTAGTATTCTTGTCTGGTCTGATCTAGTCTGGTAATGGACAAACAAGCAATATCATTAAAATCTTACTAGTGTAGTTCATATTTTACCCATTGTTTTTGTTATGTATCTTCCATGTACAATTTTTTAGTTAGAAAACAATCTAGTGAAGTTGCGTTGCTGGTCAGGGATTTATTTCATTTTCATTTCTATATTTTGATATACTTTCTATATTTTATTTATTTATTTAAAATTTTCATTTCCCTAATTTACTTTTTCCTTTGACCAAAAGTTTAGAAGAAAATAATTTTAAAATTTCGGAAACTACCATTAAGTTGGTACAATTTTTACCAAAATGTGTCACAATCTATATATTTTTACCTATTTTTAAAACCATAGATATAAAACATTTCTATGCTTAAATCTACTCTAAATTTCCAAAATATTGGCTGGTGACGTAACTTTCAAAATATTACATCCAAATAACACCACTGAAACAACAAACAGATCAACTAAGAATCAACACAGCTCTTCAACCCTGGCCTGGGCACTATTCTACCCCGCCCCCTCTGTTGTTTCAGTCTGCCGTACAATCTTCCCCTATCTCCCACTCCCACCTCTCCCAACAAAACATCCAAGAACGTCGCGCGACATTCCTCCACGCTCCGCAAATCCAAACGGACGTCAGCCATGATTGATGATCGAGACTATCTGTCCCCGGCCGGTTCAGGAGGTCTAAACTCTTTGGACAAACAGGATGACGCTGAGGTGAGTCATGCTATGATGGTAACCTGGGACTGTCGCGCATCCTTAGATCTCTATAGCCCCAATTGCTGGTATTGCTATTTTGTTTTCCCTGCTCAGTAACATTATATTATTATTATCTTTTGCTAAATCATTGTTGTTCAAGTTTTGTCTTGATTTTTCCTCCAGGTAGTATATTAAGGTATAAAATCCATGGTTCATTTTATTAAATTAAACCAGTTATTAACCTTCTGAGTGTCTTTTCGTTGTGATTATATTGTATGGTTTTCGTTGTATTATTATTTTTTTGCTTTTCATTGACACACTTCTGTTTAGTTTGGTGTTGTTCATTCAGCTTATAGTTTTGCTTTTGTGTGGTTTTTGTCGATTCTCCCATTTCTTTCTCCACCATCAAGTGATAAGACAGAAAAGAAGGTCCAGAACATTATAATGTTAAGGTTAGCAACGTCAGATTATAAGTGTACACAATGTCTATCTACTACTTATCGTAAGTAGTATGTTGACATGTTTTCATAAACCTATATTGTTTGTTGTTTACTGTCCTTCCTTATCCGGCTATCTTTGAAGCGAGGTGCCCACTCTTCGACGCGCAAACAACACCAAAGCTCGCAAGAACAAGCGTGTTGTCAAAGCATTTTCATTTCACGCGCGTGACAACGACAAACTGGCCCTTTCACGCTTGGCTGCTGAGGACAATAATCCGGTGTCAGACGATAACGTGAACCACCGTGACGACCAGGTGGACGGTCTCAAATCGCCAACTCATGAAGGCTATCAACCTCCCAATATTCCGGGAGATTGTAATGATGATCAGGTGGTTTGATTATGCCAGATAGTGAGAAAGAGAGAGAGAGTCATGTTTCTAAGCGTTACCAAGGCAATAAAAATTACTTTGGTTCCATTAGTTTTTTTTAAATTAATCACAGCCTCTTCTTTGGACCTCATGTAGCAGAAAGTATGTTTCTGTAGGAATTTCTAGCGCAGAGGATTTTATGCAAACAACTATTAAACGATAAATCTTTCAATGAATGTCCATTGGTCTGTTTGTAACCTTGTGCGATGTATTGTCCTTGATTTTTATTAATAATTGCAAAGACGCTATTTAATTTACTTTGACCTACTTTTGTTAATCAATTCCTATTACCTTATATTATCTCGGCATTGCGCAATTATTCTAATCTTTACTGGTTTTATGCATCTAGTACTAGAGTACCTACTTATTCTGTGGTTTTATGTTTATGTTTGTTTTTATATATTTTTTCTATTTAGCGTCTTTCTTTCATTATGGAAAGATTCTCTTTGGCTGGTGTAAGTTGGTGATGGTTCACAAATAAATTGCTTTTTCTTACATATATTACAAGATTGTAACTGATTTGAAAAAACGGCAAAGACCAATCTGTTGGTTGCTTTAGATATCAGAGACAATACTGAACATAATATCAGAACTGACATAAGAGCATAAATATGCCATAAAGATTTATTAAAGATAGACTTTTGTTTATAGTGAGTATAAATTCAAAAGTTAAAAGGGACTTTTTTACAGAATGTTTCTAAGACAACTCAAGAACACTACATAAGCAGGAACCATAGAAATTTAATATAGAATACTGTGGTCGGAATAATATAAAAGGCCGTTGCTACTTTTCCTTCAATTGAACTTTCTTATAGCTGTGTTGATGTTTAGCGCTGTTCATGATATCAAATTGTAGATTTCAAAGGACAATCTATCTTGAAAAGAGATAAATTGATAACATCATATTCAAATAAAAATTAATTCGTGCTAAAAATGTTTGTTTTGTAAAAGTATGTGGCCTCTTTTCCCAAAAATGTTAAATGGGCACAGTAGGTAGGTATAACATGTTACAGATACTTTGCCCTCTTCTTACTTACATTCTAGATAATTCATTAGTGCATAGAAATAATTATTTTCTAGTTGTTATTTATGTAACCTGTGTTATTTTTTTTCTCTGCAAGCAACGGTTTTATTATGTAGTGTATTATTTTTATGATATTCTCTCTATAAAAGTTAAAAATGGATCTATAAGTGTTTTGTTGCTTCTGCATGGATTGCTAGTCATATTATGATAGCTGAATTTTAAGCTACACAATCAAATCAGCTCCTTGGCTTTTTGATTCATTGGTTGTCTAAAAAGGCTAATAACAAAACAGTTGCAATGTTTTAGTTGCTTTATTATATCATTTTAATTACATGAATTAGGTAGGTAGATTTCATTTTTTATAGTACCTGTTTAATTCTTAACAAATAAATTGCCTAATATTCTTTTTTTCTGATTCTTATTAGTTGCTTAAGCAATTGTTAGTCATTTTGATATCGGGGAAGTTAATGAATTCATACTTCAGAATAAACAATGCCAGAAATGAAAGTAATAAAAATAGAAAGACTAAAAATTTATAAATGTTTGGTTCTGCAAACGTTTTTTTAACATTGTTAAATGACCCCACCTTTTTATCATTAACCCCTTAAAAATTCAGTTTTTATGTAAAAAACAAACAATCAGAGGAATTGATTAGATCAGAAGACAATGAAATTAAAGTATGGATTCAGTTTGATAATTAAATTTAGTTAGGTACAAGTAGGTTTAGAAATAGTATTTGATCTAACAGGCAAAAGTAGATTAAAAATAGAATGTAACAACATGCAGCTAATGTATTCTCGTACGTATGCATAATAACATTTCTTCATTTTATCATTTTATAATTCACTATGACTATTTTCTAACCAACAAATTTGCTTTTTCTATTCTTTGAGGAATCAATCATCAGAATTAACAGTTAACTTGCACACCCATTTAAGTACACATGCATATCATACATAGATTTGTAATTTATTTGATTGAATTCTTCTTTGTACCTTTAACTGTGCTACATTTTTTACTCGTATGCACCCATTTCTGTACTATTTTCTAAACCACGCTTCTAGATCGACGAATCGAGTACTCTTCCAAATAGTCCTCCACCTGCTGCTGTTACTATGCGGCGAGGGCAGAGTTTTGATTCTCTTGGAGTTGTAAGTGACCTAGATAACACCTCACCAATAATCCCACATAATCTGCCTGGTGAATTAATACCTACCTAATACTCACTGCCGCTACAGACTCCTTTAATAGCCCGCCTTATAGTCTACTCTCTGGTAATCTTTGTTTCTGATAACCATCTGATGCTCTTTAATTCCTCCTAAGTAGTATTCACTTAATCATCTTGATAACCTCATGAGTTCATTCAGACTGGTGGAACCAGAGATGTATTTGCTCTACCTAAATTTCTATCTATGCGTGTTGTTGATTGTCTTTTTAATCATGGAAATTTAATTTCTATGGTCTATAACTATGTCTGCTATTGGCATTCAAACTAGTAGTAGGTATGTATTATTTTTCTGTTATAAAATAATTTTTGCTTTGCTTGCAAATTTAATAAATGACAAAGAGGTGGACCACGATATCTTCTTGAATGGTTCCCCTCACTCCCATGTCTCCTAAGCAGTCTTTTTCATGAAATCTTTTAACACAATTTGTATAAATAACAGATTTATATATATTAATGAATTTAGGTACACTGTGGCACAATTTTAAAATATCCAGCTTTTTTTACGAAAACCATCTTCGACTAAATTTGAAAAGCTCTTAAATAGATGATGCTATTTTCTCATAACTGTTTACATGGTTGTCTCTTATCTAGTAATAATTTCAATTGGTATACTACTTATTAAATTTCATATGTTTTGTATCTCTCAAAATAATTAATTTGGTGCTCTTTTTCTCTGATTACAATCCCATATACCTATGTATCTACTTATCTTCCATCTGTCTTCTTTAGTCACGTATGAACCTATTTCAAGAGCAACAAGCTCCATCTAACAACAATAAACCCGTAAGTGTGAGGTCAAGAGCATCTAGCTGTAGTCCAATCATGTGCTTTGTAGAATTGGAACATCAAATTGTAGACAAGTACCTATATTGGTGACTGATTTGCTTTCCTTTTATTTTATTTTTTACAAGCTGAATAGAAATGTATGTAGTAATAAATAGTATTGTTTGTCTTTGATCATCATAATATTGGTTCTCTCTATTAAATTGAATTGCAAATAGGTAGGTACATGAGAATGACATAAATAAACAAAAACCAGAAATATGAGACAATTAGTGACTAGATTGGACATTTTACAAATTTGTCACATTTTTAGACAACATGTTATTGCCTATATTGCTTATATTGTTGCCTATTGCCTATATATGCTATCATTGGCTGAAAACAAATCAATAACATGCAATATGCTATTTTTCCCATTTCGACTTCAATCTACTTGCCCCAAAAGAAAACAAGTCCATAATAATGAAAGTTCGATTTCATTTTATTGTTTGAACGATAACAATTAGGAAAACAGCAATTAGGCTGCGAATTTGAGGAACAAATCTTGAATTGGAAAACTGTCAATGTGCTACACTAATTTAATTTTATGTTATGTACATATTAAGCGCAACAATTGAAAGGGTCATTCTGCCCAAAAACTTGAAACAAAAGTTATTCAACTAACTTCATTCCTTATCAACCTAGAAGTTTGATACAAACCGTAATTGAAAAGTAGGTCCTGCCTGATGGCTAGGATATATATATATATATCTATATAGCAATATTTTCATTTCCTATCGAACCTATGTAGACATCAAGTTTATATACCTATGTATATAGTTCATAATACATATTTACATATAGGTATACCTACATCGTACAATCTATTCAGCCTTGAGAAAGCTAATACTTTAACACTGATTCATGTAGTTAAAATATTATTTGCTGAACATTTTTTTGCTAACAAAAAGCGACTTGAGCTGGCTGCTTTTTCGATAACAATTCTAACAAAGAAATTTATTGCTTGTAAATAATAGGTATGTTTCTATTGTTATTTTCCAGTAAGATATGACAACTCTGGATTGATTCTCTATTCGATTGTCATTTCACTGGGAGAAAGCTAGCTCTACCTACTCCAACAATACATTATGGCAAAAAACCTTTGCTAAAACTCAAAATCGTTATCCTTGCACTCCGATACAATACACTAAGTTACTATGGCAACCTGAGATGTTTGAGAACAAAATTTAATTTAAATCAATCTCCACAGCACTGAAACAACCTAATAGAAAAAAAATTCTTTTTTATCTTACAAGCTTTAGTTATCTAATATTAGGAACATATACATACATACATACCCAATTAAAACTAATCAGTTGTGCTATCGAGTGTTTATTAATAGCTAGAGCCCATGGCAAATAAAAGTCATTTTTTATATTCTATTTAAAATACATTATACTACTTATTATGGGATGTCCTAAGAAGAGTAGTATATGAAACTAACATTCAATAGCTTTGCAAATCGCATATATTGGCCTTAATCACGGCCACAACAATAGGAAGTATTTTCTCTTTTGTTTTCAGTCATATTATTTCTATTAAATTGGTTATTGTATGCATTTTCTTATCAACCTCTTTTTAGGACACCTTATACATAACTATGTACTCGTATCATATTTTCAATTTAAAAAATATAATTTAGAACAAAAACTACGACGATGGATATTGGGAAAGTACATAATTTTAGGACTTACTTTGTTTTGAATAAGAAGTGTTTCACATTCCTATTTGCTTTTTTTCATTTCCAGTTGCCGCTCACTCCGCAAGGCACGTTGAAACGCGGCAGCGATCCGCCTCTCCAGAGCACCCAGTTCGAGGTTCCCCGTCCTCCCAGCCTGATTCCTTGTGATAATGAAGGACACCGGGTCACCGTAGCAATCATTGATCTTAACCCTGCTTTCGAATACGTTTCGGCTCCCAAACGATCTCCCTTTGCTTACCTAAAGGCCAATGTACAGAACTCTTCTAAATATGCTTTTATAGCGGGTACTTCGAATATTTATGTGGACAACAATTTCGTTGGAAAGGTAAAAACGCCCACTGAAACCCAAGCATTTTGATACTGATTGGAAAACGTCAAATATTTTTATTTTAAAGGAGCACTACAAAAATTGTAAATACTGATATTGATCCCACAAAAATTTCAAAATCAATTAACATATGTTATCCATGAAAACTTAGCCTATTTTCTATAGCCAATTTGTTGCTGATTAATAGGACTTCCTATAAATCAACGATTATTGCTGAAAACTAAATAACTGTCGATTTTATGTGGCTCTTTTATTTTTATGAAAATAATAAAATTGAGTATATTAAAAATCTACCATTAGAAAGAAAAAAAATATTAGAAAATTTAAACAACTTGTTTTTCGCATTATTAACTACAACATTTCCTAACTCTATTTTGTACATAATTAAAAAACGCACACTAATGTTATATTTCATTTCCAACTTCCTTCTAGTCCTCCCTAGGGTCAGTAGCACCAAATGAAGAGTTCAGCTGCTACTTGGGAGCAGACCACGGTATCAAAGTGGCCTACAATCCCATGTTCAAATACAGGGAGACCTCAGGATCGGGAGGCAAGAACGCCTCTGTCACCTTCAAGCAGATCATTGAAGTGAAGAACACCCATGAGCGGGCTGTCAAGATCCTAGTCATGGATCAGCTGCCCATGAGTGCAGAAGATAAAATCAAAGTGAGTTGCACACAAAACTTATCATTAGTGTGATAAATGTAATTTGGCAGTATTTAGAATTAAGTTACCGCCCTCTACTACTGAAACCCGGGCCCTACGAACCTCCACAATACACACACACTTCTAGTAAAAATAATTAAAATAGAAAAGCATATTGATGAGGTAGGTACCTTAGTATAAAGTCAGTAGCAGTATTTTCCCAATTTTTTACAACAGGTATTAGTGAAATCGGTCTATTAATTATGTTTGAGAAACGGTTACTTTTTATGAATAGAAGGCAAAAGATTGTAAAGCAATATGGTGAATGAATTTCAGGTTATATAGTTATATGTAGTAAGTAGGTATCTTTAGAGAATCTATATTTAGAAACTCTTTGATCGAGATGGATGGATAGCTTGTTGTCTAAAATTGTGTATGCAATAATATCCATAAACAGGTGATCTGAAGCTGGTCTATGCAAACAACGTATGGTTCGATAGCAACCTAAAATTCACGTCTTTTTGTGAGAGTAAAATCACGTCGATTTTAGATGCAAACTAATCAACCTACATTCTATTTTCCATATTCATAGCTAAATTGATACAATGTAGAATGTCATCTACATAATTATACATAGAATATCAGTTGAATTGAGGTGGAAAATAATCTATCATAGTAGCAAAGATTTAATATAATAATAGTTAGAATGTAAGATATTTATACCATAATGGATATAGAGAACCAATAATTTATATTATGCATCTATCTATGGTTAGATCAAAAACGATTAGTTTTCTATTAGTAGGTATGGTTTTGTCAAAAACAAACCATTTAGTAAGTCGTCTGCAGTGGGCATATAGTGAGCCATTTGCTATGTTTTCCTTCATCTGTCCAGTACTACCTACCTCCGTATTTTGTCTTTTATTCTTATGGGATGGGACGATATTGCTATCGGTTGTATCGGTAGTATCAACATGCGTTTTGCACATGATGTTGTGAAAAAATCAACAGAGAATATTTAAAATTCATAGTAATTGCTTTCAACAGACAATTTATTTAACTACATGTTAAACTGTGTAGTAAATGAGAAAACTTCAAAAAAATCTGATACATAGTGGGATAAACTCTGTCAGCTTTATTAAAGACATGTCATTGAAATTTCCAAAATCCAAGAAATATAAAAAGTATCGATACCTTATATTTCTTTGGCTTTGTATTAAATTCAGGGATAGTTTGGCCAATAAAAAAATCCGCAGAAATATAAATTTAAGAGGGACTCAAACCATGGAAAGCCCTGCCCACTATAACTTTTTAACCGTATTTTACAGAATTTTTAGCTAAAAATGCAAAATCCGCGGAAAAAACTTATCCCTGTAAATTACATGACTACTTTCGATAGCTATATATGGTTGCACCTTGTGTTCTAGGTATCGCTTCTTGAACCTGTGATCAAACACCCTGAAAAGTACGATAAGAGCAAACCAGTCAGGATAAACAAAGCCAACAATGTCGAATGGGACTTGGAACTTCAACCTGGTACGAATAAAATTAACAGATTTATTAAATTATTATCGGAAATAAAGATTAGTTTAGGATTCATAATAAACTGAGAGTAGTAGGTGGATTTGTAAAACCAAACTTTAGGCAAGTCTTCCTTGAATGAGTTTTTCACTAGTTCTAAAGAAGGTCTTGAGTAAGGAACGAACACAAAACATTTGCTTTAGGTGAGGAGTTTTTTTTTAGAAATCTATGAAATTATTGATATTTAAAGTTAATAGATATTAAAATATATAAAAATAAAAACTCTACTTAACAAAGGAAAATTAACAATGTTTTAATAGGGTGAATTATTATCGATCTTCTAAACTTAGATGTAGGTATATGTGTCTAGTGTTTTAGTCTACTAGCCAAATTTATCAACTCATGAGCAACTCAGCAAATGAATATTTTCTATACTTTTAATCTTTAGAATGTTAAATAATTTTGTCATTCTACAACTTATTCTTTTATTGTTTATAGGCGAGGTGAAAGAACTCATTCTCAAATATGTTGTGGAGCATCCGGTTGCTGAGGAAGTGGATGTTTCATTTTCGGAGGTCTAACTTTGACTACCTTGTAGTGATAACTTATAACTACTACTACATATATATTTATATATAGATATTTTAAAATGACTGATGATATTTTGCTTTTGAACTAAATTATATAATACTATGTTGTTCTATATAATCACTAAAAATGCACTTTATAAACAATTTTTCCGTGTCATAGAGGCCGGTCGAACATCAAGCATGGCTTTGTTCATAAAATGTGTAGACTGCCCTCTCCGACGATTTCTGTATAAAGCAAATGTCCGCCAACAATGAGGCGAAATCCTTCGATTTCGCTTAAATTGTGTAGAGCCATAATTCACTTTCTAGATATTTAACAAATTCACTATCTGGGCAGAAATGTTGTTCAAACTGCCACCTGTTTGAGCTGACAGTAAGGACCATGAAGAGTACTCTGTACTTATTATAGTAACGTTTTAGCCAGATTGATTTCCAAACATTATTTGCATTGATTTATTATTACGTTTTATAGGTATTGTATAAAAGTACTTGGTGTGAGCTAATACAATATTATACATATACATATACTCTACAACATAATTAGAAGTTGTTTTTATTTCTTTTTTACTTTTGTTTTTGTTACATTACCTGACTGGGTTGATAAATTCATTCATCTCTCTTCTTGTACTTATTTCTTGTAAAAAAAAGATGAACAAAGTTGGAAGATGACTGAAGGTGATGTTTTTGCCATAAAAAGTTTTTAATTCAGCATTATATACAACATTGAATAAGAGATTTAAATGCTTTTATTTGTTATTATATTTTTTGAATATTTATCTTGATTTAATTATATACACATTACATGATTATATACTGAAGTTATTTACATATATTATTTGATCTTGTATGTAAGAAGACAACAGAAACAATATGATTCATTACTTACTATTCTTATATTGTTAATATATTCAAAGAGGAAATTATTATTCCCAGCGTATATTCGCTTCTAATTTGTTTGACATAAAATTATATTATATTGTCGCTGTTTTACCAACTGTTATTTATTACAATTTACTGTAAGATATTATTATGTATATTACTATCTATATAGCATCATAATTTACATTTTAACATCATCCATCATTCATATTATGCCTATAGCGTTCGTTCTAGTTGAAAACTAACTATAATTCTAATCTACACTTCTCATTCTTAGGCTAATTATGTCATTTGTTATTATATTTTCAAATTTTGCTTATGAGTGATTAAAACATTGAAAAAGCTGATGCATATATGGCATATACGTACATATAGTTTAATGATACTAAGACGTCTGAGTGATGTTCGCGGTTAAACTCTTTACTCGGGGTTTTTAATTTAATTGTTTTATGGTCGATATTGCCTATTGATTTACACGTATTATTTATATTACAAACTCTACTACATACTTCTAATATGTATCTACTACTTATTTAGTTGTTATTTATATTTGTTACACTCTATATATATTATGCATATTATATGATTTTAATGTTTCATCTAACTTAATAATTGCTTGTAATAATATTCTTTATAATCATTGTTGTACATTGTGTTTTGTGTTAAATACACACACTAATTAGTAAACCGGAATCGTAAGTACCGAATACTATTCGTCAACTACTTTCTTATTACGTCATTATTACGTCACTAAAGTCCACCTGTGCTATTTATACCATGGGCAGCCATTATTGTATGTTTTTGTGGTTTAAGTGCATTTACATGTCACAGATTACCACTTCTCCTTAAAATGAGTTATAAATACCCGCCAATAGAAATCTGAAACAATTTTAATCCATTTCTGATTATTTATTGATTTGTTGTATCTTTGACATTATTAATGCACATATTACTTAACTTGAAGTTGTCATGTAAAATCTTTTAGGCCAAATTTTGGATTTGCAGCGAGTATGTTTCGCTAAAATAGTACTCCTCTATTATTCCTATAAGCATAATGATTTCTTAGTGTCATTTTAATACTACATATATTTATACACAACCATTTTGTCTGTAACAGGACATTATTCTATGTAGATTGATTTGAGTGTCATTATAATTATTCATTTGAAATTGTTGAGACCGTTCTCTTCCTAGACACTTACATATTTGTTTTTTTCGAATTGGTAATATGCATATATTAATATATTAATAAATACAAGTGAAATATATAACATGTTGTTTATGCTTTTCCACCGAAAATAAAATATAGTAAACACTATAGGTTGTAGGAAAGATCATTTAAACATGTATCACTGATAGTGAAATTCGATTTCATATGGCTAATCCCTATCACTCATAATAAAATGGCTGTTTCCCATCTATCGTCCATATAAATTGCTAACCAGCTTTTCTTCAGTCATTAAATACCTAATAGGATTGTACAAAAATTATTTTCCGCAAATTTAAAAATACCGAAAGTAACAAAACCGGAAATTTCTTAAAATAATATTTTACATGTATCGATAAAAATATTTCGAGAGAAATAAATGAAATGCTTCAACGTACATATAGGTTGGGAGATAGTGGGAAATGTTGCTTTTAGTTAGAAAAATACTTACACTAATATAAAAAAAAACTAGTAAATATATAAATACTTCTTAAAACTTTTCAACTGTTATCTGTAATAAACATTTAACCTTTCGTGGTAACAGGGGTGGAAGCTAATCGAAAACTGCTCGAAAACACTTTAATCGATTGAAGTGTACCAAATTCTTTTGCGCATTTTTTATGTAAAAATATTTGACATCTGACCCCCAAGATCATCTGAAGGCCCTCTGATAATTCGAGGTTGGGTAAATAATCGATTCTGAAGTAAACTATTGATAAAATTGGTAGATATTTGGTAGATATGTATAATATAACTACTTCATTGTATGATATTATTCAGGGTCCGAAGAGCTCTACAGTGAAGATAAGCATTATACATGTCAGAATCACACATCTTAACCTATGCAGTCAGATTAATACTACAGAACTCGAAAGAGCCATTACTGAAATCAAAGCCGGAAAGGCCGCTGGACCGGATGGCATTTCAAACGAGATGCTCAAACACCTAGGCCCAATTGCCAAAGATAGTCAACGCTGTTGGATAACAGGCCATATTCCAGGAGATTGGAAAAAAGCAACCATCATACCAGTACCTAAGAAAAGCAAACCTCCTGGAATTATCGGAAGCTACAGACCTATATCACTAATGTCATGCATAGCTAAAGTAAAGAATCATTGGTCGCCGACTATCACACTGGTTAGAAAATAACAACCTCTTAGCTCAAGATCAAGCTGAGTTCCGTACACGTCGCTCTACAGATGACCAGATAGCTCGCATTGTTAAAAAAAGTCAACGATGTTTTCCAAAAAAAAACCGATAGACAGATTTCTTCTCACTCTTTTGCCTTCAGTCGTGCTTTTCACAGAGTCTGGCGCAAAGGCCTCCTTCTGAATCTCAACGCCTCAATACTCCAATGTGTCTTAGAAGATGACTTGGCGTATTTATTTCTGGAAGGCAAAACAATGTGAGTATCAATGGGCACCTCAGCAAATACAGATTATTTAGAGATGGACTACCTCAAGGATCTAATCTTAGCCCACTGTTATTTATCACATATTTATATTAATGATATATTCAATGAAATTCTAAATGTAGATGGAATCACATCCATAGGCCCAACTGGCATATCAAAACTTGAAACAGTACAACATCAAGCAGCTCGCATCATCACAGGTTGCACCAGAAGCACCCCAAAAGAGGCCCTTCTCTTTGAAGCTGAACTTATACCTATGGGCAGCAGAGGAAAGATCCTTGCCTTTAATATATATGAGAAATCTCTACGCCAACCAACAAACAGCTAACTCTTTTAGCAAATGTTTAGAGACTAAATAAAATCTATCCATTCATAGCGTCATGTTTCCCAACAAGCAAGCACAGCCATTGGTCTGAGTAGCTAGCCTAGAGAAACTTTCCATATCACTGCACCAATTGCCCCTTGGATCAAGGGCAGAGAATTTATCTTTTATTTTGAATCCAATAGCGTCAGAGATGGTAGAAATGCAATGGAGAGATCGAGAAGAAACAACTATCTCCTAATCATGCGGGGTCCTTTGGGTCCTCATCGACACTAACATTGCCATCTGCACAGCAATTACAAAACTAGAGCGGATCTGGTGACAACCACAGCATTAGCAGAACAAGAAAACATATCAACAACATTAGAAGCAACATTTCTATCCATTTTGTGTGGGTCCCGGGTCATGCTGGACTCGAGGGCAATGAAAAAGTCGATAGGCTTGCAAACACTGCTACACATTTATGTCAAAAGAATTGCCATCACATTTGACACTGCAAAGGCTGTTCTTTCAGCATACCACACAGCTAACTGGAAACTGACCATCAGGTAGGTATGACTTCAACCACAGCGTCACAGGCAGCAATCCTAAATTCGCTAGCTACCTCTCTAGGCAAGAGCATCGAGTCATCAGCCAACTACGAACAGGCCATAGCCCAATCTTCATGGCATTGGAAAAGCAGAGACTGATACCTGCTACCGCTGCCACAGTTGAACATGCTCTCCAACATTGTCCCTCCCTTGATCGTATCCGGCAGAAAACTCTGGGATACATACCTGACATTCAACTCCTGAATACCGAACCTGCTAGGGTGAAATACCTGCACGCGACTGGTCTACTACGCCAGTGCAACATGGATCACAGCTGATGCGAAGCCCGCCAGACAACAACAAAAACATGAGCCATCTCAAAATTTAATACATTGTTTTAGATATGATACCTTTTAGATTGTAGAACCAAGTAAGTGATATTTGTCCAAAATATTGTTTTTTGGTTAAAAAAATCAATAATCAATATTTTTCTGGATTTGTATTATTTAAGTCCTAGTGAACCTACACACCAAATTTGAAATTAATTGGATATTTTTTTGGACCTGATCATGTCATTGGCCCTCCTTTTAATTTTTTTAAATTTTCGATGAATTTTTCCAAGGTATCTCTTCAGTCTTTACACGGAACAGATTGCAAACTCTGATCAAAAAGGCATCAAAATAGGCGGGAGACTGGTCTCGAACCTTCGGTATGCTGATGACACTGTGCTCTGAGTGCAAACACACATGAAGAAATCTTGCTAGAATCGATCAACAATACAGGAAAGGTTAAAAACATGAAGTTGAATGCTAAAAAGACCAAAGTGATGCACA
>JAUYWI010071076.1:0-14369 GCA_034780595.1 Parotoplana pacifica | reverse complement strand
GCCCTTTAAATACTTTCTTCTTGTTTATTTTTCTCCTTAAATTACGTTTCTCTAAATTTAACTCTCTTATTTCATTTCTTGAAAATGTCTGGAAAACCTGAAAAAGTCAGGGAATACTTTTATAGAAATTACGTAGAATCACTATGTAATTGTCTTTAAAATATGAGACAATGAACTGTTTGAACTTTTTAAGGCTCTGTTATACATATATGATTGTCTGTGGTTGTAATTTATTTTAAATACATTTTTATGTAAATGTATGTTTTAAACTATTTTACCTTACTAAAATAGTCCCATGACATCATTAATTTGTAAGTATTTGTACTACTTAGTTCATGAGATATTGAATGACTGTTTGATAATGATGACGTCATAAAAGAAAGCCTGCTTATTAAGTATATACTTATTATAATACAAATCTACTATGTGCAGATGACACAAAACTGGAGAAATTCGTTGGAGGACTTCAATATTTGAGATCACTTGTGGATCCCCAAATAACTGATTTCCTGCATATACTAGTTAGGAGCCAAATGTTTTAATGTTCACTGGGAAGCTATATGGTGGATTATATATAGATATAGAGAGCTAACATAGAGAGTATTATCATAAGACCAAATTCTTAAATATTGTAAAAAAAGCTACTTTATAATTGAACATTCCAGACATATGTTATGCCAAATTCTTTGCATAAAGACAGATCAGACCAACAGGTTCTTAATATAAGAGTTTAAAATATGTAAATACAATATTAATTTATATACAAAAGCTTAGTATGTAAGCATAATATTATATTGTCATTAGTAGATGCATACTGTCGAAAGTTGCAGTGTCAATAATTTCTCAGGATACAAGCAATTTTATTGATAATCAGTATATAAATCTGACAATCTGTAAATATTTGGTAATCCGATCAAATATATGAGTACTTTGGCAATATTTTACCGGACATTGATACATAATTAGCAAAAAGCAGCAAAATGTAGTTGAAATAATTATTAAAAAAGCCCAGAGTTGCTGTTAAAAATAAAAATAATGTAATTATAAATGTTTTGGTAACATGTCTTGTTCAAATAAAATTAGGAAGGCATATTGAAAGACAATGAAAATTGCAATTAAATCATACAGAATTAAGAACATAATCATGGACATTCAAAATATGAGCTGCGTAAGATAGGAACATTCCTTATTTGAGGTGATGGGCTGTAGAATCTGGGATATAAATACTGCTTCCCTGAAACGTGAACCTCCAGTTTCTGGAAAAGTACATTGCGTATCTGTTTGGGAAATTGTATAACTATATAAATACATTCTTTGTATGAAATCCTAAATTCGCTAACATTTACATAATTAAAATAGAGAGGAGTCAGTATTTTATAGAAAATAATTGATAATCTTTTCATAGATTTAGAATAATTGTAACTGCCATGTTTTAATTATTTGCTACGCATTTGAAACAATTCAACAGTTTGCGACAGTTTGGGTTTAAAACTTTTCGTTTGATTTGGATAACATTAAATTATTGTTCCTTATTATATTCATACGATTGTATAATACATTCTAAAAACACCAACTTTTCCGGTTGGTGGCATTTTTGATCGATTATACCTAAATGTTTTAATTATATTGTTTTCAGTTTTGTATTGTCAATCATCAGCATGCCGAGTACTGGACAATTGCAATATTTGAAAGCATTGTCAATGATGAATCTAAAGATATTGCACATTACGTTACTCACTTTTTTAACATTACAAACCGGATCTTTCAGACCAGGTAAGTTTATTTTCTTAAATTATGGCTGATTCTGTGTCATATTTCAAACGTGATGTAGGTACCATAAAGCGATTTGATTTCGTTCTCAAATGTTCACCAGAGTGAAATAACAATTGTGCAGATTATACGTCGAATTGTTGCCAATTATTTGGTTGCTGGACCATATATTCAGAAGAAAATAGTGAAGACAATTGTAGGGAGTATAGCACTTTATGGAGCGCAAAACTGGACATTGCAAGAAAAAGACAAGAGGAAATTTGAAGCACTAGAAATGTGGATTTGGAGAAGAATGCAACAGATAACATGGAACATGAAGAAAAATTTAGAAGTACTCCAACTAATCAAAGAAAAACGGAGCATATTGGAAACAATAATCCGAAGAAAGAAGAATTGGATTGGACATATAATATGTGAAGGAATGGTCAACGTAATTCTGGAAAATCGATTTCTAGGGAAACGTGGTCGAGGAAAAGGGGATGTTAGAAGAATTCAAATTCCAAACAAACACCTATAAATATTGAAGGACCGGGCTGCAAACCGAGAAGGATGAAGAAAGCAAAGCCATAGTATTGAACCGGACCACTAACTAATTCTTCAGAACATTATAGATAGATAGATAGATAGATGATTTTAATGTATATTGCTAGGGAATAGACTGTTTGCAACAGAAACTGCAGCTAATTGCTTAAAGGTAACGGTTATAATATATAATGTAATTGTTTATTAAAGTAAGAATTCATGATTACTTATCTGATGTGTGTTGTGAAATTGTATTGAGTTTAGGTAGGAGTAGCCAGTGGTTAAAAAAACAATACAAATTAATGTGAGATATTTAATGCAACAACTTAGGATTGATTATTTTTCTAAGTATTTCTGAGTCCACACCACACTGGTATATCATTTATTTGAGGTCATCCAAACTCATTGAATTACTTTTTCACCAGATGCATGTAACATATCTACTCCAATTTCTGTAACAACATCATAGTTAATTTAAATCTGTAACTTCTTTTTAGTATGTACTATTATTAATTATAAACAACGTTCGCATGTTCTCTGTAATGTTCGAAACTGTGGTCCAAAGTATCTGCGGGCTCCATACCAGATAATTCTGTACATCGTTCTCGGCAAACCATATCTTTTTGTTGAATCTCTAACTTACTAAAGACCATCCTACAATGCCATCTAATATGTATAGCGTTAAATTACCCATCAAAGTAAAAATACAAAGAAATGACAGTGATGAGTTTGTCATTAGAAGGTTATTGGCTACCAATATTCACTCTGTTTCCTTAAGCAATTTCGTTTTTACACTTTGCTAGCTCTAGTTATTACTTAGAGCCATATCAACCCAAAACCCAAAGCTGGTCATTTCTAATTTTCAGGTGTCTAATGTAATAATTAGTTTTGGGAGATTTTGCTATCGTTTTGGGCGGTTTTAGAAAACCATTTTAACAAGTTAATTATATTTTATACGAATTTCCCACATATACATTATTTGGAACTTAGTCCTCAGGTGGAAATTAAACTTAATTAGTACCTACCTGCAAAATATATTTTTTGCGGAAATTGATGTTTATACTCTATTCAATTATTTTTAGAGTCTTACTGGGATATTATAAATGAACGTGATTGTATAGCTGGACCCACTACTTGTGGTAAAAAAATGATTCAGTATTCAAGAAAATGCAGGAAACAAGAAAACTGTACTTTTGAATCTAAGGAAGATTATTGTCGCTGTCCACGTAAGTTTTTCATCTATTTAAGAATTTCATTTGTCAAACGCACGATTTGTTTAATAATATTTAGGACACATCTGAGAAATACCACTTTTTGAGATTTTGCAGTAAGAAAGTACCTATCTGTTTATAATTATTGGAATATATAATTATCCTGGTATGTCCATTTTATATAACAGTAAGATTATGCCAGAATTGTTTTATTTTATCAACTAAAGTTTACTAAACAAAATTAATATGAAAAAGTCATTACTAATCCCCTGGTTATCCTTCTGTTCGTATTATATTTAGGTATGTGAGTGTTCCTTAAAACCTGATTATGGCGTTTAACGTTTAAATAAAGGGATACTAATCATCTGGGGCCATGGTCCAAAACTATAAGTACTTGAGTCATTTAGTTGTGTTAAGAGCAATAATAAAAAACTTTGATTAAACTTTACTAATTATTTATATTAGTCGCTAATGATTGCACAGTACACATGTTAGGCCTTAGCAGCCAGGCGTAATCTTCGCTGATCAGAGACCTCTTGTAGTTAAAAGATAGTAGTCGCCAAATTTCATTTTTACATATTTGCTTACTTATTATTATTATTTCTGTCTTTTTGCAACTAATAGTAAGATCTTTTTTACATTATTCCACTACTTTGTCATAGAGACACGGTATTTTTTTTACGGCTTCATAGTGCACGTATTTTAAACTTGTTTTATCCTATAATAAACTCTTCTATGCTTTCCATTTTTTTGCTGTGGATATAAAATAGGTGGGCGAGAGAAAATTATTCGAGCCACATCGAATTTAGCATTACCCAATTGGAAATCGCTTGGTCTACATAGAGGCACATAGGATTTAGGATAACACCGAGCTCGAAGCAGCTAGTGTCACAAAGAATATAAAGTATCAAAACAACGTTTTAAGAATAAAATCGAACTTTAGAGATAAACATTTTCTAATGATTAGTTAACAATGTTATACGTTGGCACAGAAAATTAACATTTTATTTTGTCCAAAGTTGTATGTCAAGTACACCTTTCACTCAATATTAGCTGCAGTCTGACTATACAAGTATTTGTGCCAGAAGTTGCTCATATTCCGCTAGTGAAATGATTGAAATGAAATTTCTCAAATTTTACTTTAAATTACACACATTGCGAACGGTAAAATTTGCAGGAAACATATTTGGACAGTTTATCTGCAAGAATGTCAAAAATGCTGATAAGGGTGGAAGAGAAGCGAACTCTCTGCAGCAACATCACAAAAGGTCAAACAACTTTCTTTGGGACATTTCATGAGAAGAACGAGATTAGAACATTCAGTAGCTATTAGAAATATGGAAGGTGGGAGCAGCAGAGGGAGACAATAAGAGAACATTAGAGACTGCTTGTGTATCTGGTTAAATGTTACTCCGATCAACATCATTCATGATGTAGATGACAGAAAGAGGTTTACTACTATGGCTGCAAACGGTTATGAGCACGGCACTTAGAAGAAGAAAATATCTGACTGGCTACTCGATTTGTTGTGAACCATAAAAACATGTAGCATGGAATCGTTTCCAACAAATTCTTTTCTTTCAACCATAAAAGAATAAACGGATGCTGGATTTAAATGAATATGAAAGGAGTCAGCTTTGGTTATATGTCCAATATTTATTTGTTGGGTTGTATTGTTCCACTTCAATATGAAATAGATGACTTTGTCAATTCTGTAAGAGCAAAAAGGGTAATCGCAATGCAGTGTAATGGTTCTGAGCTGTTCAAATCTGTTCGGACATGTGGAAATCTATAGAAATGCTTATTGATGTCACCTTAAACCATTGTCAAGAAAAGACGTCTGCTTGTTTTCTGTAACGGATATTCGAAATTTATTATTTACTTGGAATATGTTTTGCCCCTAATCAATATTTGATTTGTAGATAAATTCAATATTGGGTAATATATTTAAGAATACGAATTTGGTATTCAAATAATGTGAATTCTACAAATCGTGGGTATCAACGACCTAACAGCTCTATAATAATAAAATATATCATTCTTGCTTTCAGTTTGTTAAATTTAAATTCCTGTTTATATCTATTTCAATAACAAGGACGTGTTCTCTCTTTTGTTAAGATTGTGGCAATAAAATCGGCTATTTTCCTGGCATAAAGATCCCTTGGCAGGATATATTTTGTTACCGAAGGTCTATAGAAAAACTTAGTTATGTTAAAGCAAAGTTACAATGTAAAGCTGAAGGTGGAGTTATGCATACGGATGGTGATCCGGACAGCCGCAGAAGAGATCGCTATGCTCTTCCAAAACCCTTGGACGGTCAGTATTGGCTTGGTGAGCATCACGATCAAGCCTCAGCTTGTAAGTATGGATTTACGCAACCCGATGGACGGTCGGTTAGATCGTTAGGAAACTGTTCAGCAGCAAAACATTTTGTGTGTGAAATAAAGTACAAAGGCCAGTTGAGATTTATTAAGCAATTGAAGAGATATTATTAAAAGGAAACTTGGACCTCTAGAGACCATAAAACAAATTTATCAGGTGGAAATTAAACTTAATTTGTAACAACCTGCGACAGATGTCTTTTGTGGAAATTGTTATTTTTAGAGTTTCCATGGACCATTAATAAAGATCCCTGTAGCGGTACAGTCAATCCTTGTGGTAAACAATTGGTTGAGTATACAAGAAAATGCAGTAGTCAACGTTGTGCTGTTGAAAAGAAGTTTGTTTTTTGTCCCTGTCCACGTAAGTTTGTCATATATTTAAGTATTTCATTTGGCAAACGTAGGTTTTGTCTAATAATATGTATTTAGTAGAGATCGGAGAAATACTACTTTTTGAGATTTTGCAGTAAGAGAGTACCTATCTGTTTATAATTATTGGAATATACAATTATCCTGGTATGTCCATTTTATATAACAGTAAGATTATGCCAGAATTGTTTTATTTTATCAACTAAAGTTTACTAAACAAAATTAATATGAAAAAGTCGTTGCTACTTCTGAATGTCATTTCCAGTGGTTATCCTTCTGTTCGTATTAAAATTAGCTATGTGAGTGTTCCTTAAAGCCTGAATATGGCTTTTAAAGGGATACCAAACGTTTGAGGCCATGGTCCAAAGCTATAAGTACTTGAGTCCTTTAGATATTTGTTTTAAGAGCAATAATAAAAAACTAGTATACTTTGATTAAACTTTACTAATTATTTATCTTAGTCGCTAATGATTGCAGAGCACACAAGTTAGGCCTTGTGAGCCAGGCATCATCAAAAATAAATTATACGTCCTAAACGAAACAAAGTAAACCAATACAAATAAAAATCTGAGTGTCTTAATCGGGTTGCGTATTTCTCACGCTTTTGTTAATGCTTCTATCTAAATTATCCGAAGTATTCTCCTGAGGAACCAGATTTCTGCAGCTTCAAGTCTACTTTATATTGAAATGAATAATTATTTTTCTTCTGCCTTTCGACATCTTCCTATTTCACAAAACTGTTTTCGACTTGTGAAATCCTTCCTTTGCCATGCCGACCCTTCTCTAGATGACCGATCCGTATTTGCCATCTTTGGTGGCCAGAAAACTCTGGTAATTATAAGATGGTACTTGCTTAATGTTAACCTCGCCAATTTTTGTTTGACATATTTGCTTACTTATTTTCATTTTTTCCGTCTTTTTGCAATTAATATTAAGATCCTTTTTCATACATTCTTCCACTAATTTATAATAAACTCTTCCATGCTTTCCAATTGCCTCAGGAGGAGGTTTAGTACTATGCTTACCAACGCTCATAAGCATGGAACTTAGAAGAAGAAAAATAGCTGACTGGTTACTCGATTTGTTGTGTACTATGAAGCCATGTATGATAGAATCATGTGGACCATAAAGGCATGTATAATGGAATTACATAAAGATGAAAGGAGTCAGCTTTAGTGAGTTGTATTGTTACATATATGAAATAGCTGAGTGTATCATTTCTGTCATAGCAAAGAAGGTAATCAAAATGCACTGTAATGGTATTGAGTTGTTCAAATCTGTTCTGACATATGGAAGTCTACATGGTATCTTTCTTGATATCACCGTAAACATTTGTCAATAGAAAGCGCCCACTTATTCTCTGTAACCGATATGCAAAATGTATTATTTAGAATGGTTTTTGCCCCAGATCAATATCTCAAAAATGAAATATGTCATTGCTGCTTTTAGTATGTTAAATTTAAATCACTGTTTAAATTTATTTAATAACAAGGACGTTTTCTCTCTTTTGTTTAGAATGTGGAAATATAATCGGCTATCGTCCTGGGTCGAATAGGTTTTGTTATCGACCGTCGATTGAACGACTTAAATATAGTGAGGCAAAGCAACAATGTAAAGCTGAAGGTGGAGTTATGGTGCAGGAGAACTCCTTGCCTGGTCCCTCGTTGGATGGCCAGCCGCAAAGCATCAAAAGACTACATGAGGCTATTACAAGGCCTTTTGACGGCAACATTTGGATTGGTAAACCTAGCAGCCGTTGTTTGTATGCATCTTTTTCGAAAGGAATGAGCATTTCCAAATCAATCTGTTATAATGCACACAAATTTGTGTGCAAAATAAAGTACAAAGGTCAGTTGTGATTTATTAAGCACTTTGCAGAGATTTTAATAAAACCAAAATTACAATAAATATATGCGCTGCTACCAATGCACAAAAGAGACCAAAACAATGTGTTGTATGTGTTTTGTATGAGGTATCTTGGAATGTTTTTGGAAAAATAATAAGTTGGCGACCTGGACCCCAATGAGGCTGTAAATTTAGTTTTCAAACTTTGTCAGTCCCAGAATTTATTTCGAAAAAGTGCATAACAATTTATCGAGCACAAAAACAAATATCTTAATTAATCATACGTTTAGAATACATCCAACTAATGCTATTCAATTTAAATATCATATTTGACCGCACCAAATGATTTTTTGTAAATATTTCATTTTACCCAAATTATATCAAACTTAAATTTTTTCAGACAAAGCCTGAGAGGTGATAGGACCCTAAGTATTTATTTCGTCAATTACAAAGTGTCGTGTTTGCCTGAGTGGGAGTTAACAGATAGGTAGATCAGTGCATAGATAAAAAGAGGGAAATTTTATTGCACTGAATCAAGTTACAATCATAGTTGACTCGTTCTGTTTTGTGTGACCAATAATAAACTACAGCTAATTCAGTTGGAAACTTATAAGTAGAGAACAGCACCAACTCAAATATACAAATGTACAAAAATTATTCATAGCCCGATTTCCGTTCGTTTTTGTTCTTTAATTAATTTCTACCAACGGCAGCGTTTTCTTCTCCACCTCGCCTCGTCCCTTTTGGTAGTACGAGTCCCCCATTAAAATATATTTATCATGGATGGTATCGACGTACCTTTATCTGTTTACGGTAAACGATGTTGTATAAAAATCGATAATTTGGCGACCTGGGAATCAATTACGTTATCAATTTTGCTTTTTGCATGGTGGAAATTAAATTAAATTAATGTCTACCTGCAACAGATTTACTTGTGGAAATTGTTTTTACTACTCCATTCAATTATTTTAGCGGCCTTCTGGTCCCAGTGGATATTGGAAAATAATCATTGTGGTAATGTTTCAATCACTCCCTGTGGTATAAAAGGGGTTGTGTACAAAAGAATCTGTGTGAACGGTCAAAGAGGCGACTGTATTGGTAATGAGACAATACGCGACTATTGTCCTTGTCCTAGTTAGTTTTTTTATTTAATAATTTCTTTTGGAAAATAGCACGTTTAGATAGTTCATATTGAGCCTAGATCTGTGAATTACAAATTAGTAGGCACCGCACTTGGGCGTTTTTAATATTTTGGGTGGAAGTATTGTGATTTTAGACCCCCATTTTTTAAATGTAAAATGCCCCCCTAATAATTAATTGTTATTAATTTTTTATAAAACACTGAAGCTACTGTGCTACCACAGCATTATGAACATTATTTCAGGACAACATGGAGTCCACTTTCAGCATACATTCGATCAGTGCATATTTTAATTCTACAGCGGAAATATTTAATAAGTAGCATATTCAGTAGTTTGATTTGTTGTTGTTTCCTGCCAATGACTACAAATGGGAGAAGTTTACTTTCCTGAAACAGTGTTTGTAGCTTCTTAGGAGGGAGAGTGGCTCGTCCTTATTTGGGTCAGAATTATGGCATCTTGTCTTGATGGATGGTCCTTTATTTTGGCACCGCTCTTGGTTCTCAAGTGCAGGTACTTATGTACGGAGGTCAGTATGCAGAAGATGATTCAGCAGTAAGTCAGGATGAAACTTGTGTTTAAAAACAAGCAACGCTTCTTTCTCAAATGACATTGGAAGGTAACAACAACTATTTGTTTTCAAATCACAATGGTTTTCAATGTGAACTGGCTGTTACTTAGACCGATTGTATTGAAAATGTTGATAAGGCGAAATTGCATGTGGGATATACAGTTTATGTTGAAGCAATGATGAATATTCCATTTTATTCACATCCCAAATTACTTGACTTGTTAGAGAAAAATGATTTGAATATTGGACTTCCAGTTGTACCAAAGATCTTCTTCACAACGTTTTAGTTAAAGGTTTTGGCTTCTAAACCCTTCCTATGAACAGAAGATTTGAAGCACATTCAGTATGATAGTAGGTCATCAATATCTGTCGTAACAATTGATGCTGAATTGCAAAATATAATAAATGGTCCTGAAATGAAGATTGCCAATGCCTATCCATATGCCGAATGTTCGGAGAAGTCTGGACACTGGTTAACTGACTAGGTTGGTAAAAGTGACTAAACGTCCTTTACCGCTTATCCTTCTTTCCATCTCTTCCTTCCTCTTTTGCTGTCTTGCAACCCCCTCCCTTTTTCTTTCCTCCACTCCATACTTTTTGCTTCGCTGTCTCTCTTTTTTGTTCTAACCCTCCCCATTTTTCTTCTTTCCTCCCCTTCCCTGTTTTATCGTTTTTCGCATACCCCTCCCCATTTTGCTTCTTTCTTTTTATGCTACCTTTCCTTCTTTCCTCCCTGCTTTCTTTTTTTTTGTTTTTCTGCTACCACTTCCCCTTTTCCTTCTTTCCTCTTTTTCTACTGCCTTCCCCGTTAGCTTCTTTCTTCCATTAGGAAGGGGACACGTAGTTATACATAGTGCTACAAACAATTTGGATAACTAAACTCGAACCAGTTGGTGTCACCAAAAACTATAAATTTAAAAATCACTTTTCTGCTATTTGCTGGAATAACGTGGAATAGACAATACTCATAAGTAACTCGAATATACAAGTGTTATTTCTGGTATCAAAACAAAGCTTTGAGAATAAACTCAAACTTTTGAGATAGCTATTTCTAATCATTTTTTTACACTTTTCCACATTGGCACAGACAATAAACTTTTTTTGCAATATGTGAATGGTGTCGTAAACAACATTTTTGAAAAAACAACCCAGCTACAATAATTATATTAATTTGTTTGGAATATGGTTCTAATAATAAATGCGGTATTTATTTTTAAATATCGATATCTTTCGGATCTTTGTGAAACGTAGTAATTTTCCATATTACTCATATGTATTGTGAAAAAAATTGTACCAAAATTTATAAAATCATATTTGGTAGGTGTTCGCGTAAACAATCGTTAACGTTTATCTCTCCCAGGAAATTAACAATTTCCAATATCCAGGTACACATCATTTGTCAAATAATGAAATATTGAAGCTGACAAAGCACCTACGTTCAGCATCTGGAAGTGGACATGTCATACAATTTCAAAATTTAGTTGCAACAGAAATATCATCAGCTGGACGAGTACTTTAGTGTTATGCCAATTGAATAGGTTGAACAAGGTGATGCTGAACAAGTAATTCAACCAACAGTATATTATTCAAACGTTGAAGGCCTCTAAAATTTTGCTTGGAGAAACGTAATATATATCCAGAAGTTGTCAATATCAATAGAGCCATAGATGGCGGATCAGGATTTATCAAAATAAGCGCAACAGTAAATGATTATATGGACCAGTGCACAACAGAGGGTACAACATTCAAGTACGGTGATGGTATAACTGCCGCCAGTGTTAAGCGACTCCTTGAATTGGCTATCGTACCGAATTTTAATCCTCATATCCTTCAATTCACACAAAGTTACAACACACTTGGAATATGTGCAACTCCAAAAATTCACGCAGTATTCTGCCACTTGAGTGAATTTTGGGAAAGTACCAGGCACTCTTAGTTGGTTTTCAGAACAAGCCAAATAATCACTGGGCTCAGCTTTTACAAAGATATAGGAAAAGTATAAATGTCCAATGGTCACCCGCACTATTCAAAAAGCTTTTTACTGGCTATACACACGGGCTGAAAAATGTTTTAATATACATATTCTGTTTTATGAACCTTAATTTAATGGATAACATTTTCTAATAATCGCTTTACATTATGTGTGTAGGTCCATTTTATCAGCAAAGTAAATACTTGGATCTTACTGACATATCGTGCTAAGTAATATCATTAACATTAAATTTATTGCATGTAATAAACTGTTTAGATGAAATTTGATAAAACACAGCATTGATAGAGCTTATAAAACGTAATGAGTCACAATTAACCGCAAACAGTAGAATATTAATGTGAACATTAAATCATAAATGGATAATTTCTTTTAAGCTTGAAACAATTATTCTCAGAAAACATTCAAGAGTATATTTAATTAAAAATTAGTGCTTGTCAACATTTTATTCATTGATTCTTTGAAAAGGACCAATAAGTAGTATATAAATTTAGACTTTTTGGCCCTAATGATTAAAGATACCGATAAGTTATATTTAAACGTTTACTTTTCTTTCCGCAAAACACAATTACGATTATAGAAGTAATGAGTAAGATATAACATTTTGATATTTTTCACCATCCGAAAGATATTGATCATTCACGCTGTAGCTGACAGAAAGAGGTTTACTACCATGGTTGAAAACGGTGATGAGCATGGCACTTAGATGAAGAAAATATCTGACTGGCTACTCGATTTGCTGTGGACTATGATGGTATGTGTGATAGCATGTTGTGGACCATAAAAGCATGTATCTTGGAATCATAGCCAGTGATTCTTTGGTGGATTTAAATGAAGATGAAAACAGTCAGCTTTATTTCTATTTCTAAATATTAATTTGTTGAGTTGTTTTGTTCCACTTCAATAGCAAATAGCTGAGTGTATCACTTCTGTCAGAGCAAAGAAATAAAATCGAAATGCAGTGTAATGGTGTTGAGTTGTTCAAATCTATTCTGACATGTAGAAGCCTATATCCTTCTTGATATCACCTTAAACCTCAGTAACCGATATACCAAATTTATTATTTACTTCGACTGGTTGTTGCCCCTAATGAATATTTCAATAATAAAATATTTCACTTTGCTTTCAGTTTGTTAAATTTAAATCACCGTTTACATTTTTTTCAATAACAAAGAAGTGTTCCTCTTTTGTATAGACTGTGGAAATATAATCGGATATCGTCCCCAATCTGAGACTTTCAAACGGATGCAATTTTGTTATCGACAATCCATTGAAAAAGTTATCTATGTTCAAGCAATGCAGAAATGTCAAGCTGAAGGTGGAGTACTTTTTATGGAGAACTCAGTGAACCGTTACCCGTCGAATATGCAGCCGAAAAGACGCAGCCGGATTTTTGACGTTATCACAATTCCCTTTGAGGGTCACATTTGGCTTCGTAGTCCCACTGACGTCGACTGTATGTATACAATCTTTCGTTCGGGAACGTTTTCTTTTCACTATGAACCCTGTGGTACAGAAAACCATTTTGTGTGCAAAATGAAGTATAAAGGTCAGTTGAGGTTTATTAAGCAATTTGAAGAGATTTTATTAAAAACAAAATTACAAGTAATTTATTGGTTGCAACCAATGCACAGAAGAACCCGACACAAAGATTTGTGTGTATCTTGGAATATTTTTGCGTAAACAATAAGTTGACGACCTAGAAACCAATGAGGCCATCAGGTGTGTAAATTAACTTTTAAACTATTTCAGTTCTTAGAAGAAAGATAGATAACTAATAATTCACTCAATTGGGCCAAAAGCTTTTCATTTCGAAAAAGTTCAGAAAAACAAATATCTTAATTAATAAAACGTTGAGAATACATCTGAAACACATTAATTTGCCAGGACCTGCCTTTTAATAATAAAACAGACTTCTTTTTTCTCTTCTTATGCAAAATTGGCAAACTTTCTTCACTTCTATGCTCTGATATGAAATATACGAATATTTTATATTGCTCAGGCTGTGATAATGCTTGGCTGCTGAGGCCCAACAAGGCCAAAACAGATGTCCTGGGCTATCACTTGCGAGTAGTATAGATAAGTAGTATATTTGTATCAAAGTATACCTGTTTTTTATTGTTACTCTTAAACACATTAATTAATAACACGTTGAGAATACATCCAGCTAATGTTATTCAATTTAATCATATTTGACACCACCAAATGATTTTATGTAAATATTTCATTTATCCAATTATATCAAACTTCGTTTTTTCAGACATAGACTGAGAGGTGGATCAAAATGCCGATGTTTGCTAGAGTGCTAGTAAACTGATAGATAGATCAGCGTATAGATTAAAAGATGCCGATTTTATAGCACCAAATCAAGTTACAATCACAGTTGTCTCGTTCTGTTTTTAGTCTGACCAATAATAAACTACAGCGAATTCAGTTGGAAACTTACACTCAAGACCAAAAAGAATCGCCACCCTACAATTGAAATTTAACATACGTGTGTCGATTCATTATTTTTGATAGCTTAATAGGCATATATTTTAATTATTGAACACACCTAATGAATAGAATTCA
>JAUYWI010071065.1:0-14370 GCA_034780595.1 Parotoplana pacifica | reverse complement strand
AACAATCAACAAGTTGAACAAGTCAAAACCTTCAAATACCTTGGAGCAATTATAACATCAGATGGAAGGTGCAGTAACGAAATCCGCGTAAGGATTGCAATGGCCAAAATGGCATTTATAAGAAGACGAGAATTACTAAAAAAAACATTACGACTGGAAACTAAGAAGAAAATCGTGAAGACAATTGTATATAGAGTATAGCACTATATGGAGCGGAAACCTGGACATTGCAAGAAAAAGACAAGAAGAAAATTGAAGCGCTAAAAACGTGGATTTGGAGAAGAATGCAATAGATAACATAGATAGACATGAAGATAAATTAAGAAGTACTCCAACAAATCAAAGAAAAACCCTGTATGTTGGAAACAATAATCAGAAGAAAGAAGAATTGAGTTGGACATATAATACGTGGAGAAGGAATATTCAAAGCCATTATGGAAGGTCGATTTCTAGGGAAACGTGGAAAAGGAAAACCAAGAAAAGGGATGTTAGAAGAAGTCAAACCGAACACCTTTAGAGAATTGAAGGACCGGGCAGCAAACCGAGAAAGATGGAGAAAGTGGATGCTATAATAGAATTGAACCTACCCAATAACTGATTCTGCAGAACACACTATAGATATTGAAAATCGATATTTATACGTAACTCTAAGAAACCTGACGTCCTTGATGAATGAATGTATGCTTAAGTGTTTTTCGGTCCTAAGTAGCCTATTACAACTTAAAACTTTATTGAAACAAATTTTGTGTTACATAGTGATCAACCTAACAATTCATTTACAATGAGACGTAATGTGTATTCTAAATTAAATCCTAAGAATATCTACTTACCTAATATGAAAATTTTATTTGCTTTTTTACTCACTATTAAATTTGATTAAAATGTGCTTTTTTATTTTATAAAATGTTATTAAACACTTAAGTAATTTGATGCCCTAATCGATGGTTTTTTTCCATTACTAATAATTACTATTTGACTTCAATGGCTTTTAGAATTAGACTTCTATTTTAAAAATATATTTATTTTAACATAGATTGATAGAGGGTACAGGATAGATGGTTAAAAAATCATTAAGTGTAAGGTTACCCACCAAATAATAGAAATAAGAACTTTATCTGTAGAATACAGGAGCAATGTTACAACTGTTTTGTCTTCTGGCAATTAAAGCTAAAGAAACATGACAATAGAGGTGTATTTCGATATGTTATAAAACTACTATCGTTAGTAATTTCTTTTAATTGTTTTGTATTAAATAAAATGCTGTAACTTTGTTTGACATTTTTTGAAATGTTCTAATAAAGAATACATTGTAAAAAAAACATAATATGCCAATGTCTATAAATTCTGTACCATTAAAATAGTTATGTAATACAAAGTGGGAGATAAATGTCACGCCCAAGTCAAAAATATCAGTAAAGAACATTTTATATTGACTTCTTGATGCACGAACAACCAAACCAACTACCTACAATAAAATAAGTTGATAAAATTATTTATATTGAGGCGTTGTTACTTTAGCCTAATAAATTTTACTTTTAGACAAGAATTTGACTTTAATTTATTGATATTATACCCTACCAATATAAGTCTTATTTTTGAGTATTAATATTATTTTTAATTTGTTACATTTTGCGCCGGCTAATTCTACATAAAGATTATATATCTTATATAAATCTTATATATCTTATAAATCTTATATTTATGACAAGTAGTAAGATCATAAGTAGTTTTCAAAATTGACTACATGATTTATAAACTTTATTACACCCAAACCCACATTTAGGATATGTTACTATCAGAAAATGTAGGTACTTATCGATCTTGAGTTATAATTAAAATTGTGCACACCAGTTAACTAGCAACTTATACAACAACCAGCTCTACCATAGGAGAGGTACCTTTCACTTATTAATATCATTAATATACACGATATGTCCATTAATTTGGTTAAAAAGAATTCTTTGTTATAGGTAAGTCTACAATATTGCGTTTTTAAGTTTGGTAAAATATAACTTAGGTATGAATTATGAGAAATTTTTATGATGAAAATGGCTAACTTGCATTTTATTGCAATTAATCCATTGTTTGTGTTATCTTATTGTTTATACTTCTCTTATTTTTTTTATAGTGGAGTCAATTCAGAAAGATGCAGCTGCAGTGATGACATCAACTTCTTCATATTCTGAAAATGGCGTCACCTATGCCTTATTCAGTTGTGGAAAGCATGACCTTCTTATACGTTATAGGGACCACGGAACAACACGCTATTCATCTAAAACAGTTAGTGCTTATTTTGGTTCAATTGGATGTTGTGCGTGATAACCTCATATTTGCTTCCTAGTTTGACTTTTTAATGAGTTTGGTTTGCATATTTATTTGTCAATACTACTTTACTACTAGGGAGTTAGGCATGTAAAATGAAAATGATGTGGATGGTGTATTCTTTTGAAAATCTATTATTAAATCTATAATACTTTCACGCAAACCTAATTTTTAACTTTTAAAAAGTTCAACTGCATGTTAGAGTTTGTATGAACAGGATTGAGAGTTTGTTGCTTTTACTACTCATGTGACGAACGAGTATGTAGATCATTGTGCATGACCGCTTGGTTGATTGATGGACTATGTCGCGTCATTTCTTCTGGTCACTTGTTGCAGGCAGTGCTTGCCGACTATATCAATAAGACTGCTTCACAAATTCTAATGATTTTCTAAAACAATATTCTGAAAAATTATGCCTGGTTAAGTTCCTGTAGAAAAATAAGAGAAAGAATAGCTATTGCAATAAATACTTCAATTTGTAAACCTTCATTTATGTTTTTACTATTCTTTTTTATTTCTGACTACAATCACACTCATTTAGTGAAATTAATAAAATATGTATAATTGTTTCAAAACTAAATTTCCTAAACTCCATCAAAGGTGGCTAGAGTTATGAATCTGTTGTACATTTTTTTATGTTCGAAAAATCTGTATGAATAGGAAAATAGGATGGTTAATTTTCCGATTTTAAATAACTTTGCTCTATATAGGCAACGGATTTTGAAATTGGTACTTTTTATATTGACATCACGTGAAGACCTCCTGCATCTATTCAGGGCACCTCGAAAGGGGAGTATTATTGTTAGCTTGTTGACCCTTACAAGCCCATCTAGCTCAAAAACGGTAATTTTGATTTAGCTGAAATTCCATTTTTGTGTCAATTTTTTATTTCATGAGCTCCCAACTCGTCATTGGTCAATTAAATATAATAATTTACCCTAAACATTCCAAGGTATATGTAATACCTGTGATACCTCTCTTTATCAGGGGAGGATTAATTTGTTTCTAAGTCACAATAATTCGTTTTATGATTTTTCATGGCTTTGCTTTATTTAATTTCCAAACTTTTAAATTGCTTAAAATATAACTGTTATCGATTAATTTTATTTACTTTATAATTGTATATTTGACCATAAATTGTATTGAAACTCATTTAAGCGAAACTAGTCGACTTTTAATAATTATAAAGGTATAGATTTATAATTATTGATTGATTGAACATTACAAATTGGTCATTTCTTGACTAAGTAGCCGACTTGTTGTATTAAATAGTGTAGAAATGATGTTGGATACGACACTTAGTGTAATGTTATATTGACAGCGCAGAGATTCTACTTGCTTTTGCGTTATGAACTAATTTCATTGCTATAATAGAAGAAGCTTACATTGATAATAATTGCATTTTCGAATTCAAAAAACTGAATATTCAAGTGAAAAATCTATATACTCGTATTTGTAATTTAAACATTAAGTCAAAGAAAAATTGTAGGATCATTCATATAGATTTAAAGTGGAGTTTATGAGAGTTGGTATAGTAAAACATTGAATAAAAACTGCAATTTTAATACACAACATTATGTATAACGTGTAGCAAATCGATGTTCCAGACAGTTGATATTTTTAATGTGATTCTGTTGAATACGACCTCGTTTACTATATCACAGTAATCTTTTCAGCGTCGACCACTATATCTCCAAGTTAAATTGGAGTACCAGCAGTTCAAAGGATGTGAGGTGATGACCTGGGAGGAAGTATGGAAGGCTTGGCTGGGATCACTACTGCGAGATCATGCAGATATCATTAGAGGTAATTACCAAGAAGTCTTATCATGTAGATTCATTTTCAAGGCTATCGTTATCTGAGAAACACACAGACGTTAATGTACTTTTATCGATCAAATTGTTATATTTTGTGGACTGTTTTCTTATTATAAAATAGTTTTTGAAATAAATTTGTGACAGTCGACTTTGACACCAATTTACGAACGCAAATTTTATTCTTAGATGAGCAGACTGCACCTTTTTAATAAAAATTTTTAAAGAACTGTTTTTATGTATTATTGCAAACAAACGTACATTTTTAAATGTTTAATTTAGCTAATTAGGTACTTATTACAGGAAATGTCACCACACAGCAGTTGAGATTCCTAAATAGCTTCATCGTTTGTTTCGCCAATAGCGCTAAATTGGATCAGTGCCTAGAACAGTATTTTCTTGTTCTCTTGTACGTCTATTTTTATTATCTGAATCTGTAAATTTGAAATTATTTAGACACGTAAGAACCGAAGTTGATAGAATAATTGAATCAGTTCAACACAATCAATCTCTCCTTTTTTTATTTTCTTTATGATGTTCATTGCCTCTTTGAGTGACATTTCTATGTTTTACTATTTGATTGGGAAGGGCCAAACACGATAGGCACAAAGTATTAATAAAGACTGCCTTGGTAGTAACAAAATTAATTTAATAAAAAAATTTAAATTTGTCACAACGCAGATAGCTACTAAGAATGCGATTCTCGGCTAGAAATTCCACAATTGAAATTATTACATTTGCTACATTTTAAAATTTTTATTAGTACTCATACGAGTATATGACATATAACGACACATGAAAATTTGCTTGCATTATAAATTACGATTACAAAAATCAAATCAAATTCTTTGCATTAATTGTTTCATTTTTAAGTTTGTTCAATAGACATATTGTTTAAACGATAGAGTAATAACTATAGATTCTTACTCTGTGGCAAGGTCAGATACCTTTGGATGTCGAATCTGTAGTAACCGCGGCCAAAAGACGGAAGACAGAAGAATCTAAACCCCAACTCTCTGATTGGTACAGAAAGGCTAAAGATGTCCCGAAAGTGAACGAAGAGCTTACTCGTAAAGAGGGGATTACTATTCACCAGCTACGAGTCGGGAAATGCCCGCTTCTAGGAAATACTTGTACTCCATTGGCAAGGCGGATAGCCCTTTATGCCAAAACTGTAACAGCGGTGAGGAAAAGGATGCAGAGCATCTCCTTATTGCTTGCTACAGTTGGGAAATGAAGAGGAGAAAGACCTTCGACGATCCAAGACCCAGCTTTGATTTAATCTTCAGCAACCCCCCAAGGATCATCCAGTTTCTGGAGAGAATCGGCGGCGGACAGCGGATGGCCAGGGCTCCCCCGGTCCAGAATTAAGAAGAAGTTAATTAATTAGGTCTAGACCACAGAGTAATAATTATACAGAGATCCGATTCTTTATAAAGTTAATAGAATTTCGTCAATTTTGAAACTGTTTATGTTTTGGAGATGGCAGGGACGATATCTATGAGTACCTACCTACCTTTTAACATTGCGGAGATAGGAGAAAATACAGCTTTTTGGGCATAACTATTTTACACCTTAAAATTTTTACAATATATTTCAGATTTATACTTACCCAATTAATTTACACACAATTTGATACTTTTCTCAACTGCTTCTTTAAAAAATGGTGAGACGGACGATCTCTATATTTATTACTCTATGGTTTAGACAAAGTTTCTAACTTTTGAAGTGAAACAGTTTTTAAACAATCTATAAATACCGATGAAAATTATTCTTTGGTTTGTTTTACTTGTAATAATATGTCATAGGCTTAAATTTTCATTATTTTAATCTCCTGGTGTATTGACCACTTCTATGCAGATTCTCTGTGTAGATTTAATTCCTTTGTAATGACTTAAAATTATAATTCATAAAATACACCCCTGGCCAATTTAAATTGTCCACTTATGTAATTTTCAAAATTTATAATGTTCTTTTTAACCGTCACTGTACGAAAAGTATTCAAGCAACAAAGTTAAAATTTTCACACAAACCTTCACGTAGTTCATTGGATAGTTGTATGAAAATATGACTTTGTTCGTCAAATAGTTTTCTCATTTTAAAAGTAACATGGGTGGATACTTTAATAAATTGACCAGGGGTTTTGAATTATAACCTTCACAACATCATAATATGGTATGGGTAATAATAAAACTAATAACAACTTTGTTCTCTTAGAATGTGTAGTACCTTCATATCATATGCGATCGTCTACCAGTTACCTTTGCTACATCAGTTCATTCTTATTAGTTTCCGACACCTCTACAATGTCTTCTTCAGTAAGCTCACTTGTTATATCCATTTAATATTTATGCAAATCTTATTCTTTAGAAACACAAGGTTGTCCAGCCGAACCATATCGTACAACACATTTGTCATATATTTAGGCGCCATTTTGAAATTATACAATATTGAACCATAATTCTGATCCAGATATATCTGTTACAGGCAATACGCGTAATGCTTGAAAATCAGTCACTTAGTGAAATAGCCTGTTCAAAATTTCAATGTTCGGCCTAACTAGAAGTTTCTTTTTAAAATTAGGTAACAGTAGTTTTAGGTTTAGTTTTTATTATTTTAGTATACATCTAGATACCTAATGCTATTTCACAAATTGACTGATTTTCAGGCACTACATGTAATGCCTAGTTTCACTAAATGCCTGTAACATATAATATACAAATAATCATTTTAAATTAATAATTAACATGTCGTAAACTATACATTTGCAACATAATTTTGTTTGCTTGTAATGAAGGGAAAATATAAAACTTGTTTCAATTTCTAATAGAAGTAATTAAATATTCTGTATGAGACAGATTTACTTGTATCCATTTTTATTTATCATCAAAAGTTGTAAATAATAAATTATTATTGGAAAATATCCGAACGTAAATCTAGAAATTGTAATAACTTTGTGACGTGCTTAGTATGAAAATATTTGTCTTTTATTCAAATAAAGCAAGATTGCGACCTTCCTAATGCATTCTTATATGTACATGTGTTTCTGTAAAAATAACTGTAATGTTTGCAACATTAATTCTATAGGTACTTTTCATGGCTTGCCATGTCTATCAAATTTTAATGTTCAGATTGCGTATTCGCATGTAAATTTTAACTGGCATTTATTATTTTATTAGAAGAAATATAAATTCTAGTTACCAACGACTAGACTTTATGTTTGTCACAAAACTGTCATGATTTTTTTGAATGAGCAATTGTTGACAATTTTAGTTTTAATATTAAAATCTGAAATTACTTGGAAAGTGCATAGTTTGGCATTGTTTTTAATGTCAACCGCCAAAATAAAGAGCTATACTTCCCAAAAACCAACTTTTCACCTTTTCTAGGTAATTTTTTGAAATTTCAAGGTAGCATGATATATTTTAACATTGTAATATGATGGCGACAATACTTTAATTAACAAATTTGGAATTTTTCTCTTTAGAGCATTTATTTATCAATATTTTTTTTTTATTTCTAATATTTTCTGCCCGTTTTCAGTTAATTTTTATATATATAAATATTTGATCAAATTGGTGGTGATTTGTATGGAACATGATCACAGAAATAGTTATAGAATATATACAGATAAATCAAAAATCTGATTTATTATAACCAATACACTTCATATTGTCATGTTAAGTATACATAATAATCAATTTTCCCTACTTAAGAATTTATAACTGTGGTAATCAACATGATTTATATGAAGTTTGAGTGTTGATGCAATAATGAGCTATGCAATGGTTCTGCATGTTATTTAACTGAGTTAACCGCTTCTATTTTTCGGATTTGCTATAACCATTATTATGTTTTTTTTTAAATATCTTACAGAAAACATGCTGTTGCAAGAACGTCAATTGAGCTATTTATTCTTTAAACAAAGAACACAGATCACCCCCTCCCTATGCTCTGACTCTTCAAAATTCTGTTGAGAAAAGGGAGGCGCTTGCTATATTAATACCATTGAAAATTCATAAAAAATCAGCAATCGATTTGGCTTGGTTAAAAGTACTTTGTTGATGATTGTTTAAGGGTTCCAACCATCTTATGATAATGGGCCAGACAAATAATGTTGGAGAGGGGTGACATATTTTGTACCAATCGAAATTGAGAAATTTCAAAATGTATTTTTTTTATTTTGAGACGATTTTTCACATCGATTTAACTTAGGGTGATTATTTCCTAGGAACCCATTTCTCTAGGAGGAAATTTAGCTATTTTCATAAAGTCAGTTTTTAGGGAAGAATTTCTAACCTTCTATTTCGTAGAATTCATTTTTGTTACTAAATGATGTCATTTAAAGTTCAGTTCAGCTTCTACATAGAATGATTATGAAACCATGTTCAGTTAATGCGGAATGTAGGTAGATACTTACCATGAAAATCTGTTATCTCCATGATAACACATCTATACTATATTGGATTCTGGATCCACACATACACACACGTCACTAGTCTCAGTTTGTACTTGAGAGTTAAACCTTACAAATGTTATTTTGGCTGAAAATTTTATTCTTCTCACGACTTTTATTTTTTTATAGCAGTTGGATTGATAACCTTTCTCGTACAAAGATTTGTTTATCTAAAATTTGTTCAAAGTGAATGCGCCTAATTAATACCTGTGCGTGTCGCCCAACATAAGCTGAATGTAGCGGTTCTTGTTGTTTGCATTGCAGTAGGTAATTTGGCCTCGGTGTTGTCAACTTTGTAATTTACATAGATTCTAGGATTCTGTAACTTATACGAGTATTGGGTATAGGTTTGTCAATTGATGTAGTGTACATAGCCATCCATAGAAATGGTATTCGATTTTCATGCAGCTTTTAAACTTTATTTCTATGCATTTGGCACTATCTGGTATACCAATTATTGACATGATACCAATATTACTTATTGTTTCTTTTATTAGCTTTATATTTTTTTAAAAACATAACTATCCCACGATTATTACGGAATTATAGAGCAGCTACATTACAATAAAGTATTTAAAAGAGGCTTATGAGGAAATATGGAATTAGTAGCTACCTATCTTTTAAATTTTTTGTATTTATCAATTTTGGTTTTTGATTTATCAACAAACAGCTGTGTTTATTTCACAATCTTAAGCATTATGCGCATCCATTTTCTTTATTAATACCTATCCAGGTAGTAGGTAGGTACTATCTGCCGCTGTGTTATTATTTATTTATATTTACTAATCTTTCAATATGTTTGATCTTTTATGTGTATTTTATATTTTTAATTTTCTAGTTCGCAGCAGCCCTGTTGATGGCAATATTCTTTTGTATGAAAAGGAAAAGTTGGAAGATTTATTACGAAAATATTCAGCTTTTCAGTAAGTTTAGTAGTCTATTATAATATTGTGTTCATGAAGTTTAAATTTATTTAAATTTTAGTAAATGTGGTTGGGTTGGTAGGATTATGTATCTAGCTTTTATTTTTGCTCTCATACCTGAGACTGTCCTTGCACTTTTCTTTTCTAAGGATTATCTAAGTACAACATTTTAGATACAATTTATATAACAGTTTTATCATTTTGAATCTTCCTTATAGCAGTCAGCTGCTGCTCTCTCAAGTTCTTCAATGTTTCTCTGTAAATCGAATTTTATTCATTCTTCTAATCCTCTGGTTTTGTCATCAAATTTATTTGCTTTTTATCTACCGATAGCTACTGCACGCGTTAGTAATATCTATCCTGAGTTTGTTTCAAATATTATTAATTTATTATATCATTGATTTCAATAAAAAAACATTTTTTGAAGTGACATGACAGCTATGTGACGTGGATTGTCCCACAAGTTTCTTTAGATGACTGTTGTTTTTATATCTTAACCTAATAGACAGTATTTTACCCAACGTTTCCACAAGATAACTACAAAGTTATTGGAAAATGTTAAGCACCCAAACAATGGTAACACAAAAGAAGACAAAATCAGTTTTTGGATCTTTTGAGATTTATTTTTTGTTTAACTCACTCAGCCTAACTGAAGTCGGTGTTGGGGTAGTACCTACCAGCTGCAAACACATTTACATCCAAATCGATGTAACTGCACAACGATTTCAAAATATTTCAGCTGAAAAAAAAGTTAACAAAAACAGAATTTGGTCCTATTAGGGAGGAGAGTTTCTCTTTGAAATACAACT
The DNA here is from genome assembly GCA_034780595.1 of Parotoplana pacifica. Lineage (NCBI taxonomy): Eukaryota > Metazoa > Platyhelminthes > Proseriata > Otoplanidae > Parotoplana > Parotoplana pacifica. The sequence continues at coordinate 4,046 of JAUYWI010071065.1, read as the reverse complement.
TGGACCTACGTTTAATGTTTGAATAGAAGGGCCCCCATCTGAATAAAGGGGACTTCTCACTGATTATATATTTTAACTTTTTATTTCTCTATTGATAAGCTACTTTACATTTTGATAATATAATAAAAAATAATGATGTTTTAACTAAAGTATAGATTTCAAGAAGGGGCCCACAGAATGTTTGGCAAAATTTATTTCAGATTTTACTCTTTTATTTTTATTTTTGGATTTCGGATAAACTAGATAGTGCTTTCAATCGACCATCTTATCATGCTTCAGCTTTGGGTGTAGAGTAAGACGCACATGATTACGTAGTTTTGATTTGATCTTGAAAAGTTGCTATTTTTATGTTTAAGCCATATGTTTTGCACATCTTTTAGTTGTATTATATTCATTTCTATGATGCTAAGTACTGTCGAAGGCTTGACAGATTTTAATTTAATATTTTTTAATTTTGTATGTTTGCTGCAAAAGTTTTGTCTTGTGTTTTCTTGTAACCTATCTGACTTTAGTGAATTAAAGTGTAACTAATAAAACTATCCAGGGAGTAGTTGAGGTAAATTTTATTATTTTATTTTCGTTATGCTATCAAGGATATTCATTTACTATAATAAGATAATGTATTAACCCTCCGCTGAGAAACCTCGGAGCTATACGCCTCTGATAAAGGGGTGGACCCCCCATAGAATAATCATACTTCCCGTGGATGGGTAGGCTGGAACATAGGTACCTTAGAATGTTTTGGGCTAAACGATTTTTTTTAGAAAAAAACGATATTGCGGCCGAGTTAGGACCAATTGACTTCAAATTTGGTACATAGGTCCATTCGATATTCAGTAAGTAATGCAAATCCATTGGAAATTGAAAAAGATATAGATATTATCCATTTTTGGACAAAAAACGATCATTTTGACCAAAATCACTAAAATGGCTCTAAAATCTAAACCAAAATAATGTATTAGAAAATTGGAGGCTTCACATTTATGGTTGCTGGTCTAAGGTTCATCATACCATGGAAGTCTAAAAATAAGCTATACAATTTTGAGATTCCTTACATTTATGTTTCCTGCGATATGAGGACCACCATTACGGGGCCAGTCCACTAAAATGAAATTTTTAATAAAATGTATTTTATGGCAAGAAAATGACCCAAAATTGTTTTTAATCATTTTTAGTGTTTTTTTGGTTGAATTCATTCACTAAAATAGAAGTGTTGGCCAGGCCTGGTGCCAAAATCAGTGGACCTCAATTTCACATTTTGGATAACGCTATGATATTTCTACTTGGCACACTAATAGTCTATCAGAAATGATGTAGATATTCCAAATTTGAAGGCATTTAAATAAACACCATCCCATTTTTACTAATCTACAATATGGTCGATTTTTGAAAAAAAAATAATAACATTCTTATGCCAATATTTTTTTATGAAATTTTCTACGGAGATTAAGAACATTGTTTGGCACATTCACAGCAAATTTAAACATTTCTATCCGTTAAGTATTTTTATTATTTCAAAATAAAATTTCTGATTTTTAATTTGCTCTCAGGTTGCACCCTGAGCACATAAATCAATATTTTCCAAAGTCTGTAATACATGTTATAGAATGAAGTAATAATGTTATGGTTACCAACTATGAACCACATTTACCAAATAATAACTGCAGGAATAAAATTTATGTAAAAAATAATATTTTCAGAAAGCCATAATATCTGTTGTACAATGAAGTAATTATGATATATTGAACCACTATTATCAAATAATAGCTACATCACAAAATATGTCATATTTTAGGGTTTTTTAAATATTGATTTTTGTTAACTACATAGTTATAGCGAATTACACTAAAATACAGTAAAATAAATTTCATTAGATTGTTCCTTACACCAAATGTTGACCAAAATGTCAGCTCAATTGGAAATACCGTTGGCATTTTTGAGCTAGATGCCAATATCTGCTGGGGGGTGTACACCCCCTTTTATCAGCGAAGGGTTAATTAGATCATCATTACATCAAAAGGCTAAATTTGTTTTCTTTTGTCAATTCTAAGTGAAGCATTACCAACCTTTGTTTTCCATAATGATATCAAAGTCTTCTCATTATTATCGTAAAGGAAATATTTTTTTAGTAGTAGTTAGATTGTATGATCATTATATCAAAAGAGCATAAACTCAACATGTATTTTTCTTTTAACAGTTCTAAGTTGAAATGGCATATTACAATACTTACATTTTTCATTTATTTACTCAGATTTATAAAGTAGAATAAAATCTTTACTGCAGCAAACATTCAAAATAAGAAATAAAAAATAATATCTGTCAAGCCTCCGACAGCACTGACATCACAGTAATGAATGCAATCTAACCAAAACATGTGTAAAAATACATATGGCTTCAACATAAAAACAACATCCCTTCAAGATCAAATCAAAACTATGTAATCGTGTGTGTCTTGTTCTACACCCAAACTGAAGCATGATAAGAAGACCAGTCACGCTTGGTGATATAAAAAAATTAAAATCCATGAAACAATCCGATCAGAAGTGAAAAATGTGATAGAATGTTGTGTAACAATTTGACAATTATTACAGAATCTATCTTTATTAGTTTGGTGATAAATTGGATTACTGCCAATATCATGAAATTGTTTGATGATGTAATTAAAGTGATTATCACTAGCCAAAAGGAATAACAATTCGAGCAAATGCATGTAGTTTCAGAAGGACCATTAAAATTAATAAAACCAATATTATTATTACTAATGATTTTAAGAAAAGCCTCATGAACGTCTTGTTGTATGGTGGAGGGTGATTACTCGCAAATTATTGAAAATCTTTTGAAATCGATTCACTGCCTTTCCATGGTCACGTGACGGCCTTCTAAATTGGCTTATTACAAAAAAAATTCTGGAGTCACATATTAACAGTATTGATTAATATTTTTATAGAAAATATTTGTAAATACGTCATATTTTGCAGGGTTTTAAAATACTGATTTTTGTAACTGCTTACAACAAATTGCACAAGTAGATTTCATTCAGATTGTTCCTTACCAATGCTTGCCTAATGTAGAAAAAAACTCATTAGAAATATTGATCATTGAAAACAATTCTAATTAGTTACATAGCTATAGAGTATTGCGATGTTCTACGCATTTATTTAGAAGATATATTTATATGTATATATTTGATTTCATTTATATATTTTAGACCACAGAAATCGCTTTATTTTGTGTCCAATGTGCTAACTTCTGCAAAAGGTTAGTAATTTTATCACTTATAACTGGAAGTATTTTAATGTTGGGGGACAAAAGGGGGGGAGGCGGCAAGGTTTTTTTTTCAAATTGCCGAAAACGGATGAGTCGATTTGACATCAAGTCACGTGACGGCCTTCGAAAAATTGTAATTGATTCCAAAATGTACTTTTTACAAAAACATCAATTCTGAATTTAAATACATAGTAATAGAATTATAAATGACTAATGAGACCGAGAGGTTGAAATCGGTAGCTTTATCCAAAGGTCCACTATTTTGGGACTGAATCTGGCCGACATGCTAAATTCAATTTTAGAACAAGAAATCATTTCAGAACCATTGGAAATAACTTAGAAACAAATATTTTGCTATTTTAAATCAAATAGAGCCATTTAGATGTGAATAAATTTATGTTTTTAAAAAATCCGGACCTACCCTGGGCCTAATTGATCAGGCATCATAAAAGTGAGGCATCCAAGTTTCTAATACAATTTTATATTCCCAACTCTAAATCTCAAATTTGAGCTTAAAAGTAGGATGTTTCATTTGGATTTTAGTCATTTAAGTGATTTTGCCCTACAAAAAAATCGATGATCGATAATTTTCAAAAATAGATTTATAAATTCGTCTTCCTGAGTGCCTAGTGGACCTCGTCAAACCAAATTTGAAGCAAATCAGACAAACTTAATTTTTGAACCTGATGGAGTCATCAGCCCCTTTTTCGATTTTTTTATTTGAAAATTCTGTCAATGAATCTTTCCAAGGCATACCAAATTTGAACCTAATTCATCCA
>JAUYWI010071054.1:0-14370 GCA_034780595.1 Parotoplana pacifica | reverse complement strand
GTTGTTACCTTCCAAAACAATGTCATTTGAAAAAGAAGCGTTGCTGTTACTCTCCACCATTTGTTTATATAACACAAGGTTCAACCTGGCCTACTGCTGAAATCGGCTATATTTGCTGGAAGTTCACCATGTGAGCCTGATGAAATTGCTGAATCCAACATTTTTTCGATATTTTTAGTAGATGTCAGATAAAATTCCTGGGACGAAACTCCAGCATTTTTAAGTGCACAAGTGTCAAACACCCCATCAAGGTGAGACCTTGGAACTGAAGGTCTAATTCTACTGTTAGAAGGAAATGAATAACTTAAAGCTTCACTCAAAATAAATGAAGCGCCACTGGAGTCATTTGGAGCACCTGTCAGAAATGGTTTAACCTAAGTTGTGATCCATGTGTGCTTTTACATCAGTCTCTCAAAACGTAGTTTTTTTCTGAGCCAACTGAGGTGCCAAAAAACAGAGTAAATTTTTGGGGAAAAATTTGGTGGTAAATTTTACTTTTGAAAAAAGGGGGAGGGGGTCTAAAATCAAACTTGTCCACCCCCCGAAAAATTATAGCTGCTCAGGTATGTATATACAGCAGTCACTTAGCATCCAGTTAGATAGGGGGCGGCGTTTTTAAATAAAGTGATTGATTCTGCCGACTACAGAATATTATTAAAAATGTCAAAATGATCCCATTCTATTCTTGATGGATCAATTTTAGCGGACGTTGTTTGTCCTGTGATCAAATTAAAAAATAAATGATTATTATTTTTTTAAAATTATTATTACATATTATTATGAGACCCAATTTTTACATGATTCCTTCATTAAATATCCAGTATATACAATAAATAAACAATTAGGATATACATATATTATGTAGACTTATATACAAAGCGAATTCTCATGTATTTTATATGTAGTTTGAAGGTAATCTGAAATTGTCATAAATTAAATGTTAGCGACACAATTAATTCCAAATGTCATTTAGAAACTACGTACAAATAAAAGGAATGAATATCATTGATTGGTATATGAGTATATCAAAATAGGTAATAAAGTGATAGAAGTTTTAAAAATTGTATAAAATTAAAAATAATATGGCAATTAGATAAAAATGATTAATGGCTCATTGTGATTTCATTAAAATCAACGCCCAATATTATGCTTAGCGTAAGTCAGTACCAAATGTATCAATATTCCAAGTTTCTCTAGTACATCAAACAGTATATAAACAAAGCGACCTGTCCCAAGAACCATCGACAATCAACAAATGGGAACTGTTATTGTCTCTGACATCCAGGCCATAGATAAATTCCTTGTGAAAAGTAGAAAATTCTGCAGTTTGACAGCCACCAGCATTAGTCGAGAAAACACGAACCGCAAAGTCATAGCCACAGGAGATGATCGTGTCTTGCCGAGTGGGGCAGGTCAACACACGCCGTACGGCTTGCTTGTGATGGGCTAAAGTCAGCAGCGGCTTTGTACCCGAGTAGCGGATATCCCAGACAGATACCATAGCCGAGGTGCACCCAGTGACGATGTGGTTGGGGTTGCCCGGCAGCCAGTCACACGAGAGTACATCACTGGAGTGTTGAAAGATGCTAGCGGGACTGACGGGTGATTGTCGAAAGTCCCACAGGCGGAGTGTGGCGTCGGCAGAGACCGTGGCGGCCTGGAAATGGTGACCCAGGCGCTGCCGGGCCTGGTAGACAAGAGAAGAATGCTTCATCTCGGCCAGGCAGCGGCCCTCGGGATTGGATAGCTTGGCTGTACCTGATAAAGAAGAGACCATGGACATTATCAGAAGAGGGAGAGCAATTTCTGGTAAAGGTAGAATAATCTAATTTGGTCACCAACAAGAGACTAATACAATGTTTGTATGTAGACCTTATAAATTTGGATTTTAAAAATGCTGTTTTTTCTGGACAACCTATAAAATACTCTAATTTGATGACCAACTAATATAGCCTTTATTTTTTTAGTTCCAAAATTACACACATATACGATTCTTCTTGTCTGCTCTCTTTTGAGAGGGGGGTAACCTGACAATCTTGGCATTTATTATGATCGAAATTTTTGACCCGGCATTTATTTAAGATCGAGCGTTTTTTATTAGCTTTCCCAAAAAGGTTTTAATAAAGGAAATGAAGGCGGTTCATGTTTTCGCATCTTTTGCATTGTTTTTCACTATCAGTGGACCTCAATTTCAAACTTTAAATAAAGTAACAAACTTATCACATTTTTACTTGGCTTACTAATAATAGTGTACCATAAAATATTAAATATGCCAAATTTAAAGGCATTCCAATAAAGAATTAATAATTTATCATAAAAAATATAAGATTTTTCCTAACTTTTTTTGATTCGATATAATTTTATGAAATTTTCTATAGTTAAAAACACGAGTTATAGGTACTATGCATCTTTGTTTGCTAATAAAAAAATCTATGTTGTTTATATATTACGAAAACAAAAATATGTCTGGCTCTCAGGTTGAACCCTATAGTCACATAATGCTTAAAGCTGAATAATATTATTCTCATATTAGTTTTAAAATAATGATATAGAATTGGATGAAAGCAACTTATTATTTCATCACAAAATAATATACCAACAACAATATGCAATAGTTCAGATACATTAATCGTTCATCCATATACAAAACATAATACGAATAATGGATTACTTAATGCTACTATTATGGTCTCTGACATTACCGATCATTAGATAATCTACCTTATTATTAAAAATAGTATAGTTTGCTGCAGTAAAGATGTCATTCTACATAAAATACTTAATGCTATTAATTCATTTTACAATTCATCCATCGCAGTAAAGCGATTGTTTATTGATCAGAAAAAGATCTATCTAATCTGAAAATTCTCATTTAGCGCAAAGCAATCGACTGATGCATAGCTTAGCTACCCTGAACATTTCTTTATTTTTTTAGTACGTGAATGATATCAATAAAACAAAAAAGGAGTATAGCTAGAAGTTATCAACATAAAAAATAGAATTCATACGTTAACTATCATATTATAAAATGTTCAAATTAGGTAATATATTTCAGAGCTTGAACAAACTAACTTTGCTAATATGTATTGATAATTGTGATGAAATAGATTTTTTAACTGATTCCGGTAATTTTTTAATATAGCAAAACATTTTCTTTAGTTAAAAAAAGAAGAAAGAAACCATGGATGACAAACGGTAGCTATTCTAAATTCTTTCATTCGAAATAAATAAGTTGTATCTCAAATGAAAAATAAAAAACTGATAAAACACAAATATTTACAAAAGAGCTTCTGATAAATGTATAACAACGGAAAGAAACAATTATTAGTAGAGTAGAATATAAGCAAAATAAGAATGATACACATGAATCAATAATATGCCATAATCAAAAAGTAAATATCAGATTACGAGGATTACTCTATCTAATGTTACCTACACTACCTAGAAAAGATAAGAGTGAAAGATTTCTTTTCAAACATTGGAAAAAATATAAGCAAAAACATTAAAAGAAATGGGTCACAAAAAAAGAAAATTCAGCATCTATGAAATCAATGTATCTTTATCTCACAATCCCCATATGAGATTATAAGTAAAGTTATAAATAAAAAATCCTTTGATTTCGACAATTCTTGTCTATAAATTAGTTAATAGCACTTTATATACAATTTGTATACCCTTCAGATCTCAAATTAGCTAAAATTATACCAATATAAAAAGAAGGAAATATAGAAGATCCAAATGACTATCGTCCAATTTCAATACTACCCTCACTATCAAAAATTGTAGAGCATTGTATAAAAATAAGGCTAACTGATTTCTTAGAAAAGAATAAAATTCTAACTAAAGCACAATTTGGTTTCTGAGCTTGGCTTTCTACCATAAATACTGTAAAAGCCTTACCAATGAAATATATAAGAATTTCCATAAAAAGTAAAATCTTTAGACTTAAATAAGCGTTTGATACAGTTGATCATAGTATTCATATTGATAAATTGAAACTATGTGAACTTAGAGGTCCGTTTACAAACTTATTCACAAATTATTTAAATCATCAATATCATTGCACAGAAACAAATGGCATATTATCATATAGACAAAGAATTTATAACCTGTGGAAATTATCACCAATATTATATATAATATATGTAGATAAATAATATTGCTAATTCTGTTAAACATAGTACACTATCGCTTTCTGCAGATGATATTTGTTTAATCCTTTCAGACTAAAATTGAAATCATTTATCTAATCCAATGGCAATTTGGCTGTTAACTCCAAAAATGTTTCTAGGGACACCAATAAATGTAGTATAGCAACAAACAATTTTTACAAAATCATCCCACATAATCATGTTTTTGGACATTTCACTATGAGACTTTAGTTACCATATATAAACCTTTACTTATTCAACTTTTCACTTAACAACTATTACTACGCTCACCAATATAACATATACAAGAAGATATTTAACATTTATGACACAATTTTATAGTTATCTGACCACATAAAACCTTAGTTACTATATCTCAATATTCATTTGATATGCTTTACTGTTGGAAATTGTATAGCAACAAGAAAGTTTTTAAACTATAACTATCCTTTTTAAAGATATTTGATGTCAACATTAGCTAATATCATCAATTTTGCAAAACAACCAAACATTTTCTAAATTCATTACAAAAAGAATAGAACTTAAAGACCAAAATGGGTCAAAAAGTGTGTTAGTTGAAACCCTAAAATAGGTGAAATCATTTTTAGGTGTTAGCTCTCACTAAATTAATGTTATTGTGTCTTTACATAAATGATACTTTAGAGCCACAAAAATCAATAATAAATCCAACTTGAGTACCTAACACTAAAGAAAAAGAAGATAAATAAAATAACACAAGTAATTTTCACAAATAGCAATTATAAAATGTTGACTTTGATAACTCTAATATTTTAAAATATCAGTTATTTAAATCAGAATAACAATCATTTAGTGACGGCTAACACCTAAAACTGATTTAATCTATTTTAAGGTTTGAGCTAACACACTTTTTGACCCATTTTGGTATTTAATTTCTATTCTTTTTATAATGAATTTAGAAAATGTCTGGTTGCTTTGCAAAACAAAATAGATGATAATAGCTAATGTTGACATCAAATATATCAAGTATATCTAGGCTGCATAATTGATGAAAAACAACTGATCCAAACATATAACTAATGTATATGTAGAAAATTAGAAAGGACTACAATAGTGTAGTAGTCCTTCAAACTAGTAGAAAACAATTAAAGCATAATTTTGAAAGTTAATATATAATTCTCTTATTTACCACATATTGAATGAATAGAAAAACAACAACAAATAACATATAGGGATACAGAAGTATTAGAACAAATTACTAAAACAAAATTTCTAGTTGATCATAGACATAAAGAATTACATTAAAAATTTTTATCTCAAATACAAAAAATATTAAAATTTAAAGAATTACTATCATTAGAACATGTAATTAGGTAAAACACCAGATGAGATACTACTCATATGAATCCAACAAAATGAAAAGTAGAAAATGTACAAGAAATAAGTATAACTTCACACTAGTTTATAAACTCAATAATGAAACAAGGAAAAAAACACTCCTATAGTAAATATTCAAGATTAGAATCATTTAGTGATACTATGAAAAATATTAACTCAATAAAGTTACTTACAAAATAATAACTAGAAAACAATAAAGTACTTATAAAAACTAATACTTTTGACTTCTAAAACGTAGTGAAACCTGCAATCTTTTTGTCTAATGTGCTATGCATTTTATGGTTAATTGTATGTTATTTTGTATCTCTTATAGTTCTCTTTAATTACATAAAATATTGACTAAAAGGTAACTAACTATTTACCATCCCATGAAGCAGTCAACATATCCTTTCCATCAACCCACTCAACCGAGTGAACCTCAGCAGCATGAATTTTACATTGACCAAAGGCAGCTGGCCCAGATCTGGTATCAGCCAGCAAAGCATGACCATCTCCTGTACCAACCAATAGGAAGTTTTCATGATGGCTGTTCCAAGCAACATCATAAAGTGTATCCCTCCAGCACCACACTTTCTCTAAGGCCACCTTAGAACTATCACTGGCCACCAAGTGAAGGTAGCCCTTGCCCTGGATGCCATAATTTTCAGCAGTTAGAACAGCAATGTTGAATACAAATGGATTGGGACAGAATTTAGTGGAGTAAATTGCATGAGGAAAGCTACTGCGCTTCATCTAAAGAAAAAGTTAATTAAAATGTTATTTGGTTAAATATGGTGGTCCAAAGGTAGTGAGGTAATTGAAAATGCAATTAAAATTCAAATGGTATTCTATTAAACTATCATTAGTTAAACATATTTAAAAAATAAAAACATTTACATCAAGCTGTTAAAAAAAAGCTTTTAATTGATTTTTGAGCTTATATTATAAATATGTATACATTTTCATAGACTTAAAATCAATGAAAATGTAATGTTTTTACTTTACAAATAACTTGAATGTTAATACCTAGACAAAAATATAATTAATTTTTTGTTAATATCCAATTATATGTATCATTTTATTGAAAATGGTGTTAAAAGGCTAAAAGATCAATTAATGTGATATATATTTTAAACAGCCTATTGATTATTTTAAAATTGTATAGTTAGTTAAGATATCAAGTGAAAAAAAATCAATTAGGCCTCAAATTGATTTTCATTTAGTTTTTCACTAAAGCAATAGGTAATTTAAAAAAATCAATATTTATTGAAGGCTTGATGACATATTTTTAAATTGGTTTAATAATCTCTTTGACTAATAGATCAATAAAATGCAGTTTCAAACCACCTTTGTGACCACCATGTTATTATAGCTTGTAATCATATTGATAGATAACTAAATACATACATAAGTTAGAATGTATCATTTAGAGACAATATGTGATTCCAAAGTTGGTCTTAAGATTAAAACCTGAAGATTTTGTTAAGTTACAACATTCTTTAAAATAGTATTCATTTTATTGGTTTAAAATTAAATATAAGCCTAAAACCAACAGAGCTTTTAGTCTTAAGTCAAACTTTTAGACAACCCAAAGTACAAATAAAGTCTAATAATGTTCAAAATAGGTACATATATAATTGCTTCAAAATTATGACAGGGGATTGGTATCATTACACAAGTAATTACCTATTGAAAAAATAGTTTGTTTTTAATATTTTTTCTGAGCTGGAGAAAACTTTCTATTTATTTAATGTCATAATGGTATTCTGGTCGAACTTGTGAAACAGATATTTCAGATCTTAACAATAAAAAGGGTCTGGGTTACCCTTCTGGCTTGATTATTTTTAAATGGTGGTATGATATAATGGTATTTTCATGGTTTAAGGTGGTTTGTGATAACAATGACAATACAAATAAAAACATATTGCTGGTAATGGTACGCATGATTTAAGATGGTATGTGATAATAATAGCAATACAAATACATTGCTGATATGGTTCTCTCTGTAAGGGTATGATAAAAAGATTTTTTGTAATGGGGGGAACAGTGTTCCCCATAGCTTAGTGGTGAAAAAAGTCACATAAGTGAAAAATAAATCGCAGTACAGTTTTCCAAACAGTAATAAATAAAGCACCGAGGCCTTACTACATTTAAAAAAAGGAGATGATTCAATATAATTTTGAGTTATTATTGAATATTTTTATACAAATTGTTGTATGGGGTTGTACAATTTTTTTTCCAAAAAGTGTATATGTTTTAAAAGATACATCTGAGCATTTATGATAGTTTGTGTATTTTCGGAAGTTTTGATAGCTGTAAGCTTATTGATTCTTCTGCAGCTCGTTTAATGGCCCATTCGAGCAATTTTTTGCTGGCAATTTCTTTTTTGGTTTGTACACTGGCTTTCGCTTCCGATAGTGATTGATGTTTCATTGTTGAGCTGTTAAGGTTTTGGAGACCTTGTTGAACCATCTGCTCAAACTTTAAATGCTCTGCTTCGGCCAGTTGCAGCTGTTGATCAATCTACAATAAAATGAGATTAATCAAAGATATGTAGTGTGTGTTCAGAAAATGTATAACTGCATCACATTTTATATAATATTTTTAAGCACATTAGTGAATTCACACATACCTCCAATTCCTTTTTATCCAATTTTTTATGTCTTTCTTTCTTTCTCCATCTAGTTTTGCTTGAAGTAGAAGGCACTTTTCCTCTTCAATGACTTGCTTTCGTTTTTCAACCTAGTCTTTTTTCTTTTTCTCATCCTTCTGATGTTGGAGACACTTCGCAGCAGCTTCAATAGCAGATTGTTTCAGTTTGTGGAACTGGAACAGTTGCTGCAGTAAGACTGCGAGCCTTCAGGTAGCTTTTTGAGATGAGTATGTCTCATCTTGTTTCCACTAAAAAAATGGCGATTGTTTAATGTTGATAATTATAATTGGGGGAATAGAAAGCTACAAGCAGTGTATTGAGATTATAGACCAACTATAACAGATGAACTAAACATTAACCACTACAATAAGCAATATTTACCTGACATCCAATTACGTTTTAAATCCATATCAAGATCATGGCTTTTACCAATAAACTGTTCTGGATCAGCATTTCCATGAAACAGTGAACAAGCTGCTTTTCCAACATTGCTCAATAGTGGAAATGTGGGAGAGTGCCCAATCTGCAGTGTTGAAAGATTGTTCAAACTACGTTGTATGTTCGAAGAGTTGATTACATCATTTGCTAAGTCAGATGAGTTGAACAATCTAATTTCTGTCTTCAGATCATCTTCAGAGCTTGGTGGAACAACCGTGGGTAGCTTTTTGGCAACAAAGCAGACATCTGCTTCACTAAGAGGTTTTGCAAGAGAAACAAAATGAAGCTTTTGAAGGAATTCATTCTCGATTGGAAGATTGCTGTGAAGGTACTGACTGTACAAGAGTCACACAGAATCCATGGAACTGAAATATCCAAACCATGGAAACACAAGTTTATAATCATTAACTAATAATAATAGTATCGTATCCAATAAAACAACTTACATTGAAAAGGAGTTTTTTTCAATGTTTCTTTTTTTAGTTGTGACAAGAGTGTATGCTTACCATGCATAGTGTTACATTTTTCTGTGCAATCACCAATTCAATTTCTAAATAGAAGACCAACCTTTTCTAATACATCTGTAACAGCCAACAAACAGTCATCTGCTTTAAAACGTCCTTTAAGGTCAATCAGATCCAACATTTCCACCATGACAGTCTCGTGTTTCAGGTATCGAATTATTACCGCCATTGTACCATTGATTTCATCAAATGCAATTGAATAGTAATTATCCCAAACATTTTCTCTGATTGCATTTTTAGTATAAGGAGCAATTGCATACTTTACTAAGTAAGAACTTTTATTTGCTGAGCATTTGAAATTTTGGGCAATTTGTGAATCCAGAAACATAGATTGAAATAAAGATCCAGCATTGCTCTCAATATTAAATGACTTTGAGGATTCACACATGTTCCACACCCATTGGATCTCAGCTTCAGTTGATGGCTTATTGACATTTTCCTTATTGGATGAGCTTCTCACAAAATTAGTAATGTCCATCGAATTGTCAAATGAAGCTAGGGCCATCTAAAATTGGATTAAATAATTAAAACTTAAAATAATTAATTTAACTATCATTTAGCTGTGAAGATATTTCAAGAAATACATCCTACCTTGTGCTTAACTGTGAGCATGTGAGACTTAATCACTTGTATCCCACTTTTTGCAACATTAATCTTGCATTGACATAATAGGCATTTAGCTGCTGATGGATTGCCACTACTCTGTTTTAACCATTTTTGGCATCTAATTCAGTGACCCATTTGACATTAAAAACAGATTTTCTATTAGAAAATTATAAAAATATTCAATGAGATCATAATAGAAAATTATGTATTAAGTGTAAAAATAATTTACTGATAAAATTAAGGACTAGAGGTAATTATATTATAGTGCCAGATGATCTAAAATTCAAACAATATTTAAATAAGAACAAAATAAACATAATTGAAAATGCTTAAATTGAGCACAAAAAATATTTTGGATGCAGTTTTATGTCTTACCCAAAATGATAAGAAATAACAATATTAATTATGAAAAATGACATAATAATTTTTATTATTATACATGAAAAGAAAATCGCACAGAACATGAAAAAGGTCACAAAGTTGCAGAAAAAGCCAAAAAATCGCAGCGCAATTTAAATCACAACAATGGGGAACACGGGGGGAATCATGTAGTATGTAGCCTATAATTTTATATAAATTAAAATCATTTTATTTCCTGTAGGCAAATTATGTAACTAATATTTTAATTGAACTTTTTGTTAGTTAAAAACATGAATTTTAATCTTGAATCTAAATATTTTATAATGAACAATTAATTATAGATTTGGTAGGTAATTAAACTTGTACCTAGGACCTTGGTAAACAAAAATTCAATAAGACAAAGTTTAGAAAGATACTGATAATACATGGCTAGTGGGAGCATAACCAATAAATACTTTGGTAATTTATGAACATTTATTTATATATAAAATGGCATATACTTTCTATTTTGAGGTCAAAAGATTTTATCTTGCTTTAAAATTTCAAGGGGTATACTGAGGCAGGCCTCAGTTTTCTTAGCTTGGATATGGACCCATGCCATATTAGAGTGATACTATATGTTGTTGAAAAATGTATTGGACATGCAATACTCATATAAATTACAGTCAAGTTGCTCTAATCTGGTTATCTCTAATCAGGTAACTTTTTAAAGTCCCATTTAATTTTCTATCTAATTACTATATACAAAGTTGCTATAATATGGTAATCTCTAATCTGGTTATTTGTCTAATTGGGTAGCTTTTGTTTCCCCCACAACCTAAAACTATTTTTAAACTGGTTAATTTTCAGCTTTATTTATTATTTTTAATAGTGCTGAGTATCCAATACATCATTATTTCTTCTATCTACTTAAATACACTAGCAGTATACAATAGAAATATGCTAGCAACATTCAGCGATTAATCAATAAACTTTTTCAAATTTAGTACCTGTTCAGTGAGAGTGTGTGTGCAGAATAGCATAGCAAGTCTATCCCTTTAATCATGTGCATATGTAGTATGAGAGGGAATCAACAGTTTTGTGGTTGGTTAAGTTACATACATAATAACCCATTAGGCTTCTTGTAGCATTCATTATTTTTGCTTAATTATGAAGTGAGCATGAACATAAATTTCTCTAGAGAAAAAATACAAAATCATATCATTCTATGAACAACATCCTAATTGGAAAAAAATTTACATTCAAGCAAAATTTTCTATTAAACAACTAACCTTCATTGAAATTTAAAAAAACAAAGATAAGCACAAGAAAAAATATTTGGCATGTGGCATCAGTGGCTCTGTTAAGTGATTAAAATTGATTTTGCTGGAGAAGACATCCTCCACTTTACTTCAGTGGTTTTCTGCTACTCAAAATGAGGTGAAGTCTTGCACTCCAAAGCAATGCAATATGCAAGGGAATTTTCTGAAATCAAAGATGACAAGAAGGTTATAAGAAAACTTCATCAATTGTTGGGAAAAAACACAACATTGTAAGCTGAAAAATGGCTGGTGAAAGTGTGAGTGTCCTTACAGAATCTCTAAGTAATTGGCAGAATGTTATTCTATGTGAAATACTTGAAACCTACAAGGCAGAGGATACTGCTAATTGTGATGAATTTGGACTATTCTACTGCCTGACTCCTGATCTTACTTTGGCCTTTCAGAATGAGACAGTTCATGGTGGGAAGCAGTCAAAGCAGCATATAACTGTTCTTGTAGCAGTAGGACTATGCAGATTCTGTAGAATCAGATCTGTTCAAAATGATTAGGTCAAACATCACACAAAAAAATCTGACTACTTTAATTAAAATACATATTTATTGCCACATTTAATGTAAAAACAGTTAGTTGCAATTGTAAGTATGTATGTATTTTTATTATTCCTTAGCTACTGATTTATCCATTTTACTTTTTATTTGCTACCTTGATATTTGTATAAATGATATTTTTACAAATAAATATTTTATGTAGTTACACAACATTTCCTTTTCAAAGTTAGATTTTTTCTAAAAATTCCTCTAATACAGAATTTTTCTAATCTGGTTGAAATAGAAAGTCCCATGAAAACTAGATTAGAGCAACTTGACTGTATATGGATACTAAACCTTTGTTTAAAATTAATGTTAGAGTGGATAATTCTTTTGTTTTATTTTTATTGTGGTAAGTTTGTGTTGTAGTGTAGATACATATTCCTTACTGTACAGATATATATCACCATTAAAAAAGTAAAATTGTTTATTCTGTAAATAGTTGTTCTTAACTCTTCAAGCTGGTAGTAAGGTTTTAAAAAGGGATGAGACCAAATTAATCAAAATGTGTATGTAAATTTTTTGTGAAGACAGTTCTTGCAGGTTGATCTTTGTGAGAGTTTGGGGGACAAAGCTCACTATAAGAAAATTGACATTTTTTAAAGTTAAAAATAAAATTTATCTGAATGAAATAAGTTTAAAACTAGATTATAGAAACCTCTATTGTATGACATTTTAAATCTAAGTATCTACCTGCCTAAATGTGAAATATGTCTTGATATGCATTAAATTTAAAGTGATTTTTTCAACCACAAATAAAAAAAGGGTCCTGGCTGAAAAAAGTGATCGAGCCTAACCAGACCACTTGCTATGGCCCTGACTCATGTTTGTAGATAGAGCAGTCTCTTTATCAATACCCTATAATAACATTAACACAATTAAAAGAATTAATCCGCAGTTATAGTTTATTAAATTATATAGACAAAATGACAAACAATTTCATTCATCAACCATTATTATTTTATTTGTATAACAAAAAAGAAAACTAGAGATTAAAAACTTGCTACTTAAATATATAAAATAAGTTGCAATATACAAGGATTTAAATAACAATCACACTAAGAGACTAAATCTCTTTATTAACACCCTCGAATAACATTCACAAAACTTAGTGTTAACTAGCAATCAGCTGTTATAATTTATTAAATTACATAAACAAATTGGCAAACAATCTCATTCTTTTAATATTATTATTATTTTATTTGTATAACAAAAAAGTAGGTCAGATGAAATACATTACAACAAACAAGGATTTATCTAAAAATAAACACACTAATAAATACTCCTAAGTCCCAAACACTAGTAAATATTTACTAGTAGTAGGTAAATTTGATGAAGAGCTGAGTTAGATATCTCTATTTCTTGGTAATATTCTTTTTAGTTTAGTAAAGGTTGGTGTTAAGTTAATCTGTTTTAGTTTATCCTCTAATTATTACCAATTAATGTAAGTAATGAAAGTTTTTTTCAATTTGGAACTGAATCTAAATATCACAAAGACAAACTTATTTCTAGTAATTCTATTTCATTCTAAATTAATAAATTCTTTTCGTTTTGATCATTAATTTATTTATTTGGAAATAAAAGTATGATTAGAGAAAACGATTTTAGGATAAGGTGTACATTCTATATTTGATGTATGATAACGACATAAACTATCCATACAAGTAGTAGATATGCCTTTATATGTAGCAATAATTTTCTACAATAGTTTAAAATACAATGCGTTCAGTATTACAAGTGAACATTTGTGTGCATTTTGTGTGACCCAGTCGCACCATGAATACAATCACTGCAAGGCAAAGCCAAGCAGGTTGCCATCAGCATAGAGTAAGAAATGGGTCGGCAAGCAGTTAAGTATGGGATACTATCGTTACAGACATAATAACATTATAGGTAGTTTCACACATGACCAGTCTGATTTTAGACCCATCCTTTTTTCAAAAGTAAAAATTATCACCTAATTTTTCTACAGAAATTTACTTGGTAACTCTCTTTAGCCATGCGTTTTACAAATATTTTCTTTTGGTATTACTTATTAATTTGGTATAAAACACTAAAGCTACCGTGCTACCACAGCATTATGAACATTATTTCAAGACAACACTGTACATATATTATCTTGTGTTATAATACTATGCGCCCACAGTCAAGTATGTATATATGAATATGCACTTATAATTTTGTGTTAGAATAACAGTCTGCCTGATAGGCCTTGCATTCTTTAATCATACATTCTATAGTGCAAATACTTTAATAAGTAGCATATAAGGTAGGTACTTATCTACGGCAGCTATACAACCTTTCATTGCGAATGGAAACAAGATTCTTCACGCAATAATTTTGCTTAAAATTGATGGAAAGGATGGCACAGAGTTTCAAAAGAGTTTTCTTATCGCAGCTCTTCAATTTAGTAGGAAATATGATTATGTATTC
>JAUYWI010071043.1:0-14370 GCA_034780595.1 Parotoplana pacifica | reverse complement strand
TACTTCGTAGATAGAGTTTTGAAAAATATTTTGATCAATATTTTTGCCGCTTGTTTTTTTTAAGACAGTCTATATTAGAAACAGCTACATGCAGCTAGCTACTATTGTTATCTAAACTTTTTATGTATGCATTTGTTTACCTGTACATTGGTTATGTAGTTTTCAAACTATGAGCTTCAGAAGTTGTTTTTTTTTCAGCCAAAAGACACCCAATTCATACATAATAGCCTTTCAGGGATATTGATTAAACTAATATTTCAAAGCTGACTTCAATATAATAAAAGTATGTACTTTCGGTTTCTCGAAAATCATTTTAATCCTTTTCATTTGTAGGCTGAACACAAGAAGTTTTATTTAAAGTAACCTGATTTTAGTTTCTTAAGTTTAGTTTTCCAAGTGAAATATAACCAGGGTATTATTTTTATATATGTAGGTATAATAATAAACAAATGTGACGATATTATTTATTCTTTGAATTATTTAATTTTAAACATTTAAAATAAATTTATATTTAAAAAAAGTTGGTTAGATAGATAAATATTTTTAGGTGTTATAGATTTAAATTCCACTGTTCTAAAACTAACATAACAATATTTTTGTATAACAAAGGACTAATAGATCTCTATTTTCAATAAAAGAATTCCATAAAATTAACACTGATGGATATTAAATGAAGTGGTTTTGCACAAGACAATGAATTGCTGAGCTGAGTTAATTATTATTAAAGCCGCCAACATGCATATACAAAATAACTGTAGAAAACCAATTGCATTCTGATTCCCTGGTTTCCATGGTTATATTTAACCAAACAAATGCCATCAACTCTTTTTGTCTGACACACAAACACGCCAGGATCTTGGTTCCTTGGGTTTGAATACAGAGACACTTTTGTTGACTTATCGGTAAAAAGCAAGTTATTGCCTTTAATATACTTTTCTGAAATAGTTCTGTATGTATGTGGGTTTAGGTTGCATGTAGATGCTTTTACAAATTGAGTTATTTATTTAGATATTTGTGTACAAGGTAATAATGATTGTGTAGCTTTATATTTTTGGAGCTCCAGTTTTGACTACTAAACAACATTTTAAAGTAAATCATAATGAATTACTTAAATTGCTTGGGGAACCATAAAAGACAAAATTATGTAAAACCAATTTGAAAAGCAAAATTGGAATAGAATCGATTTTAATAAAATAAACTAATACGTTCCATTAGTAAAAAAAAATTGTGATACAATTCTTTCTGTGTACTTAATTGATTGTTTTCTTTAAAAAAATTAATTAACTTAACTATAAACCACAATATATTATTTTTTTTATCATACAATTACGAAAACCATATATATGCAAAAATTCATTCGCTATTACAATTTTCTAACAAAAGATTATTTTCTACACAATATCGCAATATCGTAATTAAAAAGGAAAGACTCAGTGACACACAATATTTCGTTATTTTCATAATAACATTTTCAAATTATAGTACAATATCGAGTCTACAATATGTTTATAAACATATTGTAGACTCGATACTGTACTATAACTTGAAAATGTTATTATGAAAATAACGAAATATTGTGTGTCACTGAGTCTTTCTTTTTTAATTGATATTTTATCTTCGAAACTACTAATTAAATATCGTAATTAGGTACCTGTAGTTAACCCATGAATTTCTATATAAAAATCAAACTATCATCTATTAATGCTGATAATAAAGACTAATTTTAGTTTCAGAAAAATAAATGTTTTTTTGCCAACTATGAAATGTATCTAAGCAAACATCTAGACAAGTAAATTTAACATTTCAAATTCCTGTTGTATAATACCTGTAAGCGCTCTTCTTGAATTAATATTTCAAATTACTTAGACACCCCTAAATAGATTTATATATCTACCTATGCCTGATTTTTTTAAATTTCTTTTGGATAAATATTTTATTATGGATATAGAAATATTCAAATTTTCTGGTCTTTTTATTTGACTCACTTCACTAATATAAAAATATAATATTATATTAAATATTAGAAAAATGTGTGAAATGAATTCGATCCTATGTACAAAGTTTTTGAACTACTGCTGGTTCTTTGCTGTGGGGACATATGCTCATGAACTAGTTAGCCTAATTTTTATCAATTTAAAAAATATTCATTCATAATACATATCTGCTGAAGCCATAACACAATACTGTGTTTATAATAATTCTAAACACAAAAATAATTATGTAGTAATTTCATTTTATATTTATCTTTAAACAAATTAGATGTATTAATTCTTAACAAAACTTATAAAAACATATAATAATGATGATACATAATCTATGTAATATTGTAAAAATGGTGAACAAATTATTAAGATGAAGTAACTTTCATAAGTAGAAAATACAAAATTAGAGTATTTTTCTAAAATATACTGAACTTTATTTTTTTCTTAGATTTCAGAAAATAGAAATTAAATTTTTAATAAAAATTTGTAAAATCTCATCACTTCCTATTAATATTTTTGTCAACAGAAAGAGTTATACTAATGATAGTTTCTTTTTATGTACACATGAATGAAACGTTATAATTCTTATGTGTACAAAACATAAATTAAGAAAACTGTCCAGTAAAATTGATTTACTCGTGGGTACATATTTCTAACTGTATAGATTTAGCTTTCAAACTGTATTATATTGAAAAGTTATTAAATATTGCTACTTATAGGGTAACAAAATACATACAAATAATAAAATATATGAATTGGATCAGAGTTTTAAAAAGATATTACAAAAATAATTTTCTTTACAATAGATAGGCATTATAATACATTAACTGTGTTTAATATATGTATATCTACCAAATAACAGCAGCAAACCTAATATCTAAATTTTACAATGGTGAAATATGTATTTTATCTTGTGTTAATCCTTCTAGTATTAAGTAGGTATATTAGGTTTATGACTAGACATTTTGAATATCCTATATGTCGATATTATGAATATTTCCTTTTTAAACATAATGTATGTGTATATTGTCAAAAAAAATTTACGATAGAAGTGACTTAAAAAATTAAAAAGGAAAGCTTGTAATTTATTACTCTAAATATCAAGAGTTGTGACAGAAACTAATTTGACATTTACAACTAGGTATTTAATTAATTTGTTTTTGTCATTTTTCTATATTTTTTAATCTTCCCTGTTTACTTTCTCTGTTAGCTATAAAATAAGACCATTTCTCGGATTATATATATTTTTTAAATATAAGCTTGAATAAGATAATTACCATGATGCCTCGTCAAAAATAATGGAATGAAATATAGTATTTTCGTATTCATATTATGGATTTTTATAAAGTTTGTGTCATTTAAAGTACTCAAGATATAAATTCAAGGTATTGTTTCTTTTCAAAACATTATGAAATCAAACTTTGGAAGTAATATTTTTAATTATAGCTTAAAGATTCAAGCAAACAAATAAACATGCATATTATTAAATTAAACTAGATTTGTATTGGATCTATGAACATACAAAACAAAAACAGCAAATTATGTGGATATCTTTAATTAAAAATGAAATAAAATTAGGTTGGGGCATTTTAGTGTGAAGTAGAATAATTTTTGTACATAGAACACTGATTTCACTTAAAAAAGGAAAATGAGTCGGCAGAATTATTATTTAGTAGGTATTACCTACTTAAAAGAAATCAAATACATTAAAAATAGGTAAATTTACAATTAGAAAATAAAATTTAAAGATCGTAGAAGTAATTTGATAAACTATGATATATAATTTATTATTATTCTTTTCTTATTCAATCTTTGTGTATATAAAATGGACATTCCTTTAGCATTAGAAACTAATTATCTAACACTTGTTTGGTAAAAGAATAATTATAATATGTATATTATACTACTTATTTTTGAATAAAAAATTACATGATAATGAAGGGCGCTCGTAAATTACGTTCTAGTAATTAGATATAATTTATTAATGATCACAATCTGATGGGCATCGACGAAAAAATAAATAATTTCTCCAATAAGAAATGATATCTATGTATCTGATCTTCTGGTAGAAGATAGAGAAAAAAATAACAACAATTACAGCTATATATAGCATAAATGATAATTTATTATTAATCTATCTATTTTGAAAAACACCTACCTGACTTATTTCAATGAGAATCAATATTCAACATGGCTTGGTAACACATATATTTAGCCTTAATCTTTCCTACATTTGCGTTAAAGTTAAATTTATGAAAATCTCCACTTTCATATTTAAGTGGGAATTCTAAATTTGTATTACTTACATTAAAATTAATAAATGTTATTCTAAAAACAATAACTTCTGTTATACAATCGTTTAGTTAGTGCAAGCACTTTGGAATTTTAAAGATTCATTAAAATCAAAATGGATTGATTTCAGTATTTTAAAAATAGAACAATTGCTGCATATAATTAATTTATCTCTTGAGAATTGCTTTAAATCTTGGATACCTTGTTACATTATCACTGGCTACTAGTTTTTATTGTATGTTCATAAATAAATCAACTTACAATAGCCAACAATGTTTAGTGGGTACATCAATCATGTATCAATATATGATATTAGAAGTTTTCGAAACATCTCATTTTGTTTAATTAGCGAAACCTATGACAAAATCAACTATATTATGAATGATTGGCGCCACAAAGTTATAGGGTCATGAAAAAAAATCGTTTAATGTTTTCTATGGACAAATTCTTAAGTGTTTACACATTTATTCATACTAACTTTATATAACAAATTAATTTTCAAATACTATGTTTTTCTTAATAATTTTTTGTTATTAGAAAAAAATAACTTTTTCCGTTTAATTTTCTCATGAAATTCTAGAAATATCTGTGCTTAGCATAATTTGAAAATTCGATTTTGGACTCTTATTTTAAGAAATTTACGTTCATCAGATTTTTTAAATTAAAAAAAATCAACCTACTTCTTTTCTGAAAGATTTCTCTTATTTTTAGAAAACGTTTTTAATTATACCTACCTAATACATATGCACATGCATTTAAAAATTAGAATTAAAATGACAAAATACAGAATCATTAGATTTTCAAAGTTGAAAGAATGAATGGGTATAGAAATAAACGAAGAAATGACTTCTTGTTCTTGTAGTTCATTAGGTTTAAACACTTTTTCTTATTCATTAAAGCCGTTAATTATAGGATGTTGAGCATTGCCATTTGTTTTTGAAGATTTATTTTGATTGTTAAGTATATTATTATGATAACCGTTGTCCATATTATCTATTTTAATTTGAGTGTTATCAGCAGGACTACCAGGATGACCCGTTGCACCGTTTCCATTGGAAATTGGAGCCACGCGAATACGACTTCCCGTTACGTGATGACTAACAACATTCTTGGAGTGATGACCATTTGACATTGCTGTAGTGTCAGTGAGAATGCCTTCTAGGTCCCAAACTCTAACAGAACAGTCGTGGGAGGCAGTAAATAGACGATTCTGTACAATCTAAAACAGAGTGAACAGGTACAATATTTAGTTAGCTACTTTATCTTATGTATTTATTAAGTACCTCTGTTACACTAGTATACGTACATATATGATGTGTTTCAAACGGACTTAAAGTTGATAATTATTTATTTTGCTTTTTTTAGATTTCTATTATACGTAGATACATACAAAAATTTGGAGCACCTTCTGATTCTCAGTTAGGGACATCCTTGGGTTTAATAATCAACAAAATTATTGCTTTGTTTCCAGAACTTGAATGAATTTTGCCGTTTTACCCCACTAGTAAGTAGGTATAGCTACTAAATTTAAGTTATCTATCAAATTAGTTTTCGCAAGAAGAGGTGGGGGCCTCATGGGTTTTATCTGACTTTAAAGCAAGTTATACTAAATTGGATATCTAAGAAAAATAAGTGAATTCTTCAAATTGTATATTGATATACATAGAATAGGTAACAACACCAAACATATCAAACTTTTACATGGGGTCAATCCGTCACTACTGGGATCAATCTGTCAAAACAAAATATTAGTGTACTTATAAAAGTCGACATGAAAAAATACAGGAATAATAGGTTCTTTTAAAGGTTTCAACTAACGAACTTTAAAACTACAAACACAAAACGCATCTTTCGACTTTAAAACAATCTTCAAAATTCCATTTGTGACATTGTATGCATTTATAAAAGTCATGTATATTGTTTTGTTTCCAAGGTTATGAACATGCGTTGTAGTGTTGAAATTTGCTAGTGGAAGGTTTATCTTTTGAATTGCTAGTACAAGGCTGATTTGACATCAATGACGGCATTCGTACACTTCAAACAGAAGCTTTTCCAGATCCATATTTCAAGGTTTGAATAGGTGTTCCTTTTTGACTTCTTCTTGAGGCTATGGAGTGAAGGGTTTCTTCCATTTGAGGATTTTAAAGTAAAACTAAATGCAACTTTCAATTTCAAAGATCGTATGTTCTCCTCCAATTGTTTGAAATCAATATGTTGAGGCGAACATAATTGTGTAGAGTGAAAACGCTTGTGTGCCATTGAAGGAGTTTTTTTGGACTTGGAATGATCACTTTTTTAATATGCTCAGAGTTTAATCAGGTTGCCACGGAATTTACAACTTTCTCTGTAAACGCCTTAGCCACTTCATAATCAGTTTCTTGAATAACATTTTTTAGATGAAAGATTCCACAGTGCTGGAATGCTTTCACAACAATATCTTGCTTCTCAGACATAGAGTCCCAGGCAGTTCGTAACAAGTAAATAAAATCATTCGCGGAATGTTGAAGTTTTTGCTGCCTGTGAAACTTTCATCCCTCTTGTCACAGCTTTTATAACACTTTTTAAATCGCCAGGTCCATAAATATGCTTTCTTTGTTTCTTTTCTCGTTTTTGCGGCAGTGAAAAATAGTGAGAAACATTATACAATATGAGAAAATAATATGCAACAACAATTTTTAAATGTGTCAAATTGACCCCATGTCATTGAAAAATTAATAAATATATAGTTTTTAATTCTAGAAATATAAAAATCAAATTTGTTAATATGCCTAAAACATATCTTGATATTAAATATAATTACAGCTAAACATACTAGAAAGTGTTTGCTAATCGTGAGGTTTTGGTATAAGTTAGGAAATCAGTGTTACTCGTTATTTGCACGCTATATTGTGAAACAAATTTAAATAAACGGGTTGTTATTTTCAATTGTGTTTTTATAATAAATTTACTGAAATCATAAATAGTAGGAGTATAGAAATTAAATAATAAACGTAGAAAGTAATACAGTCTTTGCTGACGAATTGACCACAATGATGGTTTGCCTCCTGTATACACCTCTTCTTGTGGCGACTAATCTGTATACTTTGCAAATTATTTAACATCGCAATCAGCATGTATTAAATCTCTTGTTTTGAAAATTGATCAGTAAAAATTTATGAAGTTATTAAACAATAGTTTTAGCACCAACTATTTTCAAATCTACACAAATTTCCATTTTATCGCTTGAAATAAAATAGTAGATCACATTTATAGTTTAAAAAAATTAAATTATGCTGAAAATGGATGAAGATGTGTTGGAATTTCTTAGTTCTGCAAATTATACTTATACCACCTACTTATAACATTATTATTAAAAGATGTTTTAAATTTTACATTTTACATTCTAATTAACTCAACTCCTCAATGTCACTAGAGAATTGAATTCCATAATTAGGTAAGAACTAACAATAATAAATGACTTTCTATAGATTTATTTACCGACTTCTTAAGATTCAAAATAAACCAATGTTACATACATAGACGTAAATAAAAAAGTAAAGAAATACTTTATACACTTAATTATTTATCATCTGAATCAACAAGAATCTATTTTTTAGACATTTAATTATCTGGTTCAAGAATATTAGCGTCAGAAAACAATGTCTAAATCTTTTGAAGAACTCTTTTATCTGTTTCCAACATTAATTAATAATGATGCTAGACAACCTGTTAGATAAAGAAATTCCTTTCTAGTGAAATCTGCCTCACTATATCCTTCAAACCTTGAAATATTGGAGGCGTATGATTTAAAGTTAAAAGTAATACCAAATTCTATAGAGCTTTTCCTTAATTATATAGTTGCCTCTATTATTTAAAATAGATAGGGATTAATTTAAAGAAATGTAAATATACATGTATTTATAAAAAAAATACAGATATATAGAAAATTACAGTTATAAAAATTTGTAGATAAATATGCCAATAGTACCATCAAAATTGTTTCAAAATATTTTTGTAATAAGGCAAATTATATTTTCCAATTTCTTACTTGGAAAGCATTGATGTTGGCTAAATGGCCCTTAAACGAACGACGCAAGGCTCCAGATTTTGCATCATAACATCGGCATACTCCATCTCCGCATGTTGTATACACTACAATATACAAGAAGAAACAAAAGATGGTTCACGATAATCTTTATACTAGAAATAATCTCACAGGGCCTATTGGCTATCTTCTGGCAAGCAATAGGTATGTTGCCTATCAATAAAATTAATTCTTGATAATGTTTCTAAAGATATGTTCGAAATATGTTTCTTAAAATAAATCAGTTCTTTATATTTATCAACAAACGAAATTCCAAAATAAATCATCAATTTATAAAAATAACCTTCATTAGAAGCAAAGATTTTTCAAGCAAATTTAAATTAAATAAAAAAAACTGCTTTTTCCAGAAATATAAAATTTAGTTTGCTCTCTATTTACCGAACTTGAAATAAACTTATTTACAATATCAAGCACTAAATCCGTTTTTTGCATTTAATGAGGACTATATATTTTTGAGCACAAACTTAAAAATATTAATTTTTAATTTAAAGAGGTACTTAAGCTATTCGATTGGTCGAACCTCTATTTATGTTATGAATATTTTGAAAATATTATACTTACAAAGGCCTTTGATAACCTTTAAACTGCTCACGGTATGATGGTGCCCTTTGAAAGTTCGTGTATGTGTTCCATATTCCGCTACCCAGGACCTTGCTGAATGATCAGAACTTCCTGTATATAATACTCGATTTGAATACTAAAATATGAATTCATTATTTATTAATTTACAATAGTAAAAGAAAAGTGATTTATTGAAAAAATGAAAACTGATTTATAGAGTCTTGAAAAACAGTATCTTTTTCTTATTATTAGGTATCTCAAGAATCAGAAAAAAGTAGTCGGCAATTAAAATTTTTATAAAAGTTTTGTATCGCTACTCAATAGTTAAATTGTATGAAGGTTTTATAATTTTTGGTCATATGCTTTCTCAGACCAACTATTTGCTGTGTTGAAGTATTTTGAGAAAAATACACCGGATGTTTTTATACACCAAGAGAAAATTGATTATAACTGGAAATTTTCGATATCTCTATGCTGGGAATAAAAATAAAGTTCGATTTTCAAGAACAAAATTCAAAACCTAAAGAAAATGAGTAATATTTAATTGATTGTTTTTTGTATAGTATATTTTGCAATAAATTAGAATATTGGGTTCAAAGCTTTACTCGGTACATGACTAAAATAATTTTTTAAGTAGTGCATATGTATTTCCGGAAACTTAAAGTAAAATTCTTTTCAAAATCAATTATCTTTAAAATTTGTTACAGATTTTTGTCTCATTTATTCGTATATTATTTCGCAGAAACCTTTCAACTGAAAGACATTAGCTAAAAGTAAAATATGTTTTAAATTATGGGTCTATTT
Source organism: Parotoplana pacifica (assembly GCA_034780595.1). Lineage (NCBI taxonomy): Eukaryota > Metazoa > Platyhelminthes > Proseriata > Otoplanidae > Parotoplana > Parotoplana pacifica. The sequence continues at coordinate 4,647 of JAUYWI010071043.1, read as the reverse complement.
AAAATAATGTTCTATGTGATCTGATTTGGTTAAGTTTACTGTATTTTGAAAGTTGCAGAAGTAATTTGAATTTAAAATGTAACATATATTTGATTTATCATTTGAAAATCTAAACAATGAAAATTTTAGATATTTACTAAAATACAAATGCAAAAACGCATGTACTGTATATCTTTATTGTTTTGACAATTAATAAAAAGACATGGAATTGCCTTTAAAAGTGATTGATTTTAGTACTCTATGTACGCTTAGAATGGCATAAACTGATTTTAGCTTCAAACTCATTTTGAACTACCGAACGATTAGTTGAAACTACATACATATATACTAAATTTAAGCACGCACATGAACTGCTTTCTAGTTCCCAAACATTGCTTTATTTAGAATGCCAACAATTCATGTATAGAAGTTGTTGATAATAAACTAAGGTCACCATAGAAACCATTTAATACCAAACATTCATCGTTGAAGTTGATTATTTCAATTTCCTCCCAATGACTTTGCATAATTTCTGTTGACTGTTCAAAAGTATCACACAGCAGATAGTTTCATAAAGGAAAATGTGGTCATTTGCTAAATAAATGACAAAATCCGTCTTGTACATATTCATGAAAATAATAAAAATAGGATTATAAAGAGCACGAGATAAACAGTTTGCTCGAGTTGATTTCTGACGTCACTGTTGACATATTTAAAAGTTCGACATATTAACGGAAACTAGAGGGAGTTGATATGTTTACTCTATTCATTAATAAAATTGAGATCCGAAAAGTAGTTATGATTCAGAATGTAGGTGTCCTCTTCTTATTTAAAAGTCGTTCATGAGATGTGTAAAAGTTTTAGCAACCGAATACCTATTTATTCGAAGTTGACTTAAAACTAAAGAACCAAAATTTTCCGGGTCGTAAATTAAATGTTGATATCAGATTTTGTTACAAATTAATGTTAGAGTGAAATTGTTTAATTTGAATGAAAAGTTTGGACAAGTAATAAGATTAGTTAGAATATTTCAAGAAACAATTTTTGAAGGTAAATTCTATTAAAGAGTAAATCTAGATGTACGATATGTTGTCCTAGGAAATTCTTGATTCTTTTCAAAGCATAATTTACTTATATAGACTACTTTTTTGTAGCCTCTTTGTGTTCCAATGTTTGATGATAATTTAAAAAAAAAGAATATTGATGGAGACAAAATATATTTAATTTAATCATTGTTTCTCATTTTACTCCTTAAGGTTTGTCAACTAGGCAAAGTTTAGAAAGTCAGAGAATTATTAGCTTTTATGAAAATCATTTGACTTTCTATATCGGATTAAGCAATGCGAATAAATCAAAGTTATTTTTAGTAGCCCATGGAATAAATATTGAAAAATATTTAAGTACATTTACAATTAGAGTATTCTTACATGTAGGCAAATTATTGCTCCGGTATGCCCTTCAAACAATTTGAGATGTTCGCCTGTTGAAATTCTCCATGACCGGACTGTATAGTCAGTACTGCCAGTGAACAAAATTTTGCCTTGAGCGTCCGTCGACATACAGGTTACAGCACCACTGTGACCAGAAAGAGTTCGTAGCGATTTTCCCGTATCAAATGACCAGACGCGAGCAGTCAGGTCTGCCGACCCAGTAACAAGAAGATCTTTTCCGGCTGTTCCCACTGCACCTTGTTCACCAGCAATGAAAATCATGGGATACACGCCTCTTTTATGCCCAGTAAATAAGCGCACCTCTTCGCCACTTTCAAAATCCCAAGCACGGGCAGTACGGTCATAGGATGAGCTAAAGAGCAAGTCACCTGTGGAACAACAAAATAAATATTAGGAACTTAGATTTGACTGTTTAAATAGTTTGAGAAAAATCAAGACATTTATTTTCTGTATATTATTACAACATAAAATCATTTGATTCAAATATCTTTTGGCCAGACAGAATTATTAATTACAAATTCGTTTTTCTAAATTCTCTACTTAAATTTAAAAAAACGGAATGACGTCAGTTATAATCAATCCGATATAAAATTTCAAAAAATAGACAAATGCTCAAAATACGCCGACAGATTTGCTCGAATTTTGGTATCAATGTAAAATTAAAGTTTGTCTAAAATCGGTCAAATACATATTGGTACATTTTAACCTATTTTTATGAATATGTATCTTACCTGTACAAATAAGTCGGTTAATGAGGGAATTATGACCACGAAATATAAAGATACAATCACATGTAGTAAGGTCCCATTTGCGAATAGTTTTGTCTGCAGATCCAGTCACAACAAAGGTTTCTTCTACACAAACACAATTTACATAGTCTTCATGTCCAACTAAAACTCCAATACACTCGCAAGTTTCAGTTTGAGTAGTCCATAGGCGGCAAGTTTTGTCTTCAGAACCTGACGCAAGCATAGAGCCATCTTCTGATAGAGCAATGCAGTTGATTCCGCCCGTATGCTCTGAGATAACTTGAAGTAAATAGGAATTGACTTCAGTTTTATCTTTCGACCCACATCCACCCATATTGATCTAATGATAGGCAATAAGTTTTGTCTTATTTCACAAGATGATCAATTGTTTAAGACACAAAAAGTTGAAGTATTCCCTTTCAGAATTTAAAAGCAACTATTGTTTCTGTAATAAAAATACACAAATTAGGATATTTAAAAAGTAAATAGCATAGAGTATAGTTTACTTACACCTACTTCATTTAAAAATCGATGATTTATGTAATTTTGCAGTTATAAAATTCTAGAAAATGGAAAATAAGATACAACACCTCCTAAGTGGCTCTGTACGACTTATTTGTTTCTACATATTTAAAAAAAAAAAATTGAACTATTAAATTTTTTAATTCCATGAAAATACCAGCTGATGACCTCTGTGCAAGCTTTGAAAAGTATTTTTTTATCAAATTTACGCACCGGCACATTTAAATAATACAAATTAAATAAAAGTAAATTTTGTCGAAAACATTCTTCAGGTCTTTTTTATTGGATAATATCTAAATAGAAATTCTTACATATGGTTTATATTTAAATTAGAAATAAAAGTAAAATTAACTATTACAGAAAAATAAAAATTGAAACACATTATAAAAACTATGTCTTTACAAGTCACACATGTAGTACTCCTCCCGTAGTGTTTATTTTTTTGTATTCTTGTACTCGTATGTTATAACTTCTGCTTCATTTAAAGCAGTAAAATTTCTACTTACATACGATACAAGTTGCTGTCATAAACAGGACTTTCATATCAGATAAAAAATAAATCTGTTTAATTATTTTGATGTTATGAATGTTCCTTTGTGAGAAAAGTTGGTATTTAAAGTACCAACGATATCCATTGTTTGTTTTGGTTTCCAATGAAAGTAAATTATATACATTTTCTGCAATAGATGTAGGATTCGCCTTCTTGCATGTTATATTTTCGATTACTGTGAATATTTTTATAAAGATAATTTATGTTATATAAATCTGCTACCGTTTTACTTTTAAAATCACAAAATAAGTATTTTATATAAAGTAAAATAGGTATATTTTTTTATTTTGAATTATTTGATTTATTGTCAAATATTGAATTCTGAAAATATGTCTTAGCAAGCAAGAAACTATTTGTATAAAAATCGAAAATGTTAATTAATTAGTTACTACGAATATTCACAATACTATCTTCTGTTTGTTTCCCAACACAATAAAGTGGGTGACTACATGCTTCACCTACATACATATAGAGTCAGTCAAAGAACTCGGTTTAGTAGCCTAGTGGTTAGCCCATTGGGTTCAAATCCGCTCTGTGAAGATTATAATAGAATTGGTCCAATTACAAATCCGGTGTTCACACTTGACCCTGTCTAGCTTAGAGGCTGGGAGCTTCTGCGAATTAGAAACTAAGAGTTGAAATTAGTAATTTTGAAGATTAGTCATACTTTTATATATTATATTTTCTTAATCTGATGATGTGACGAAAACTTTACTACATATTTGCTTGTTTTAAAATAATGAGGTATTTTTAAAGTTTATAACATCGAATATTAGTTTCATCGGCAACTTAAGAAATTTACATAAATATCTCAATATAGTACCTACAACTTACTTTAAGCAAAATCCACAAAATACAATAATCAAAAGAAATTCCATTGTTTAACTCACAAACTATATATGAATAAATAATAAGCACATGATTAAAAAAACTTCAGAAAGTAACAGCTAACAAACTATACTCGTATTGTTTTCTATTGATTTTAACGGAAAATATCTGTGCTTTTATATAGGCACAAAATTTGGAGTAATTCATTATTCTCATACAGTTCTGCTATTGGTGAATGTCCTCAATCCAATACCAAAAAAAAACATTTTATAAACTTTTAACGTATATGGTGTAGGTATTAATTGAATCAACCATTTAAAAATAAAAATTTTGATAAAAAGATACAATTAGAATGTCCACTTTCATATAATTACAAAATTGCTAAGTCATTGAAATCAGCAAAGGAAGCATTTTATTTTGTTTTATCTTTTTTCGCCGTTACTGAAATATCAAAATTATGTACCTACATACACTATTTTCCATAATAAATTACACAAACGCCGTTTAGTTAACTAAGCAATAGTTTCTCTGGTTAAATTTTGCACACCATACTAGTTTGTCTGGCGTG
>JAUYWI010071032.1:0-14371 GCA_034780595.1 Parotoplana pacifica | reverse complement strand
GATTACTTTAAATAATTATTAAATAATTGAAGCAATAGACTATAATTCTATTAATAAAAAACCATGGAATAAACGTGTAGCCATATACCAAAAGTAAATCATTAAATTTTTTTTATATAATTGAAAAACGACATTAATTTCGATACACCCTATAACTAATAATAGACTGCCTATTTTTAGAAATATTTTTGATGCCCTTCAAGTGCCATAAAGATGCATAAATGTTTGATTTTGGGGGAGTTCCGTACTCTCGACGGCTCTTTTATTAAATACACTACAATTTACATGGTTTATAAATATTATTCTTTCTGATATGTACTACATATTTTTGTATCATTTTACGTGTGCGTATAGGGGGGAGTGGGTCAAAAATCGTTAATTTATGTGTACGTACTATGTGGATGGCCCCTAAGGGATCGTGGTAGTTAAAATCGCCCATAATCATTTGTCCTTTATTTTTTTAACACCACATGAGTCAAAGCAAGAGTTTGTCTTCATTCGCTCCATTGTTTATAGGGGGCTGCATATGTTGAGATCGATTTTCTTCTTTAGTCGTGTAGCCGTTTTCTGCTAATGAAGATTCTTTATTCGTTTTGTAGGGTATGTCCTCTCTGATAGATATTGCTACTCCTCCTGATCACTCCGCTCTGCTTAATTGGTGTTTGTCGTGCTTTCCATATAACGTTGTCCCTTTCGCTTCTTGTAGGCATGTCGCTGGAGTTTTTCTAGCCATTCTTTCGATTTCTGCCCTCTCTTTTGGCATTGAATCCATCACCGTTCCAGCCATTCTTCAATTTTCCTTCCTCTTATTTGTACCGTTTTTTCAAACCCACCATGCACCTCTCGGTGTGCGCATATCTCTTCATTGACCCTACTATGGAGGGTGCCTTCCTAGCACATTATCAATCCTTATAGGGGAAAGGGCAGTACCTGAATGAGTATATTTTGGTATGGATACGTGTAGGTTCGAAAAAAATTATATTTTTGGCTCAGTTACCTACTTTTCAACATATTAAATTATGTCATATCAAATCAAGATCGAGAATGGTTAAGCCCCTCAAATTACACAGACTCCGAAAGATAATAATCGATGCCAAACAATCATGTGAACCATTGAGCAATCTGTAATTAACATTAGAGCTTCACCAGAAGAAAAATTCAGGAAATCTTATTTTTGCACTTTATGTATGTAATGTAGGTGACATTTACACCACCCCCTATAGGCATCGTATTGCACTTTTTGAAGGCAAATCAGGAAATGATACAAAGTATAACAAATGCTGTGCTAATAAAACCAAATAGGCACATTGAATTGTTTTCTATTAGAATATAGTGTACGGCGGATATTTTTTCAGAAACGACTGACTATACACTATGTATGAAATAAATATTAATAGAAATAAGTTAAATTTATTTGAAAATTACAACTTACATACAATAAAAACCTTTAGAAATAACAAAGTCAAATTTGTTTTTCTAGTCTTTGAGGATAAATAATTAAAAATGTAAATTATGCAAATTACGACTCAAAAATTTAATTTTTTGACATTCTAGAAAAAAAACAGAAACTTTAGGCTTTATATTCACCTGGGATTAAAAATCACATTAAGAAAGTAAATGCGTGCTTTTATCAACAAAACCTCGCCATGCTATAATATTTTTACATCTTCTGATCCTCAAGGACTAACAAAAACCAGACAAGCATAACATGTAAGTCACTCATAACCTCTGACATACTGTGCAAGATCCCACTTAGTTTCAAGTTTTTGATCATTTAACACTTCTACATCGGATACTGTGGCGACAGCAAGTTGATACGATGCGAATGCTCTACAAGGAAAGTATAAATAGAGGATAAACCATAAATAACCCATTATTTGTTTTTTAAAGGTTAGTAGGTAGCTACATATGTAGTTTAAAAGTTCTTTGTTAAAAAATAACATGGTTTTCTTCGGAGGGGGGAGGAGAAACTAAAAAGTCATACTTGCCGAGGATGAAATTTGGTATACAAATACATACGTATAGGCATGGTTTTAGATGGTTTCTAATATCCCGGAAGAGTGAGCAGAGGTTTGGTTTTTTTTTCGGGGGCGAAGCGAATAAAAATAGCTGATTAATTCGTGCAGAAAAGAATAGGTAGGAAGGAATAATTTAAGAAATGGTTAACCGAAAATGTTTATTCGTTCATGCAACCAAAATACAGTTTCTAGCAGCTGGTGAGTGGGGGGGGGGCTGGGGGGGTAATAGGGTATACTTTTTATTGCATTATGTTGCGTTTTAAAAAATGAACTATTTAGCCTCAAAACCCCTGGAAAAACCCATACCTGATACGTAGGACAATTTTTTTAAAATCGATAATAGGGCCGAGCTAGGAGCCGATGACGTCATCAGATCAAGTTAAAATGTATTCTATTGACTTCAGATTTAGAGTGTAAGCTCCACTAGGAACTCAGTAGCACAAATCCATAAAAACAAAAATATGGAAAAAATTGGGGGGGAATCGATTTTTTTGCCAAAATCACTAATATGGTGCTAAAATGCAAATAAAACATCATATATTGATCAAATTTGATATCCAGAATTTCGACGGTATTAGAAATAATACATTAGAAAATGGCATGCTTCAGTTTTCTGGTTGCTAGTCTATGAGAGCCACCATACTGGAAGAGGTCTATACTTTTTTCTTCAAAAGTGAATTTTATCACAATTAATGGGCGTAAATGGCTTATAATGGTTTATTGTTAGTTTCTAGAACATTTTTAGTGGTTATGAAATGAATGCATTAACGAAAATTGGATTTCTGAAAAAATGAATTATAATGCTTTGACTGGACTGAGTCGGTCTGGTATCAAATTCAATGGATCTCAGTTTCTGTCTTTGGATAAAGTTATAGCTTTTCTACTTGACACTCATAACATCAGATAAAGAATAAATTTTTTACCAAATAAGAATTCTAAAGTACTAGTCATATTTTATAAGGAAATTAAATTAAACCTTTCCTACCTAATATCTCTTTATGAAATTTTCTACAGTTGATGAACAGGTACCACACACAAACTATCTTTATTCAAAAAATAAAAATTATAGATTTGTTGGCTCTCAGGTTGCACAAATCAATATTTTTAAAAACCCGGAATATAGGAATATCAGACTATGATATATTTGCAACATTACACCAAATATTAATCAATTCCATTGATATTTGGCTTCAGGATTGATTGTATTACAAAAAGTACATTTTGGTTCTATCTCATTTTTTCAGAGGGCAGTCACGTGATCTTAGGGGGAGGAGACAGAGCTCAATTTTTTACACTAAAAATTCCGCAAGAGAATTTGGGATATTGATTTGGTATCACTGTATGAAATTCTTTTGCGGAGATTTTGGTGTAAAATTTGAGGTCCGATCCTTTAGTATTCTGTTATCCAGAATTCGTACCCAGATTGATGGTCGATTGACAGAAGAACAGGCTGGCTTTCGTAAAGGACGCTCTTGTAACGATCAGATTTTCACGCTTAGGAATAAGAACACCATTAAACAATGCTTTGAATTCAACCAGCAACTGGAAATTAAGTTTATTGACTCCAAGAAAGCATTTAATAGTATCAATCGCGATTCTTTGTGTAACATCCTGAGATCTTATGGAATACCTCGGAAGTATGTAAACATCTTTAGAAACTTATATCTTAATTCTACATACATAGTAGCTGTATCAATACTGATGAAGGAAATACTGAGTTCTTTACTGTAACAACTCGAGTACGCTGACAATTAACTACAACATTATGAAAAGAGTAACCAACATTCCGAATCTGATAGAAATGTTACAGGGCTTGGGAATATAGAAGGTGAAGGAATTTTGTTACTTGTGAGATAGACTAAGTCTAGGAAGACAACGAATTGGGAGAGAGTGAGATTTGGCTGACAAAGGTTTAGAGGTCTGGAATCACTGTTGTGTAGCTATAGATTGACTCTCGCAATGAATGGGCAAATATAGCACGTGTGTTAGACCTGTACTTGGATATGCGGCAGAGACACGGAAGAAAATATCCTAAGAAGAGCAGAAAAGGCTATGGTTAGACAGATATGTTGAGTTAAGCATAGGGATAACATGAATTCAGAAGTTTTAGAAAAGCTTGATCTGCGAGAGTTCATTGTAGAGGTAATTAGACGGAGCTGCTTAAGATGGTGTGATCATGTGATGTAAAAAGAGCATGGAATCTCGAAGTGGAAGGGACGAGGAAAAGAGGGAACCCAAAGTATGGCAAAGAGAGAATGTCGGAAGGTTGGATTGAAAATCATAGAAAATTGGTGTGGCCCGTTGGAAAGAATGAGGGTCGGCAACTCCTTGTCAGAGGGAAATAAACCGACCTTTAAAAATATATGGTAATGATGATGGTGTTAAAAATGTTTTAAAATTTGTTTTTATGTTGCAAAAATCAGGTAATTTTAACGAACTCGATAAACTTGAAGAAATGAAAAATGGTTTATAAAAAATTTAAAATTTCTCTGACTTGTTCCAAAATATCGGTGCACCAAATTGCAGTGCCCTATCGTAATTTTTAGCCAAAACGATGAACTTCAAGAAGAGAAGAATGTTATTCAAAAATATCAATTTTCAAGAACTGGCCATAAATTGAACAGTCATGGCTTCCACTTAGTACTGTCTTTTCTCTATTTATTGTTAATTTAACTTTTACCATTTCAAAAATAGAAAACTGGTTAAAAAATGTTACTTTTGTTATTCTGCTTTGATCATTAACTTACATATTCATGTATTGTGTGTTATTTTATTTTCTAGTAAAAAGTATTGTTATACATAATAGATATTAATTACACAGCAAAACATCTCAACAAGGTATCATTACCTCCATCACACACTCCACTATCTGTACATTCGTTCTTTTAATGAGAGTTTCGATTTATTCAGTAAAATTATATACATGAATTTTTAAAGAAATTATATAATCTTTGGAGGTGGATTGATTGATTGATCTGAAATTTGGTAAAAACCTTAAAAAATAAAGGTCCCGGATTAATGGACGATGCTGTTAGGTCTGATTTGTACCTTTATTAGTAAACATAAACAAACCTGCAATCTCGATAGAAGAGAGTACTTAAACAGTTTTTGATTGCCACAATAGCATCTTCTTTTGTTAGAGACTCAGCACCTCCCTTCTTTTCAAGAACATCACGCAGCATTGGTAACGCCAGGAATCCTCCAAAGCCAGTGGCAATACAGTCACCAGTAAAAGCTAAATTAACACAAAATACAAAGGTCAAAAAGGGAGTTAGAAAAGTTTCTTTTATAAATAAACACATCTGATATTAAGAATAAATTAGGAAAATAAACTTTACATTATTTCTACTAAGTATCTAAATATAATCGAATTTTTATATAATGGGATCAATATTCATTAACCATTCATAGAAGTTATTTTTTTAATAGCTGGTGGACTTCTGAGGCGGAGCACCCTCTAAACTACATATACTTCCTATGGACCGACTATACTGAAATTTGGCACACATAATGTATGCCCAATGTCAAATGAGTAAGATTATAATTTCAACATCAAGTGAGAAAAATTGACAATGTCAAAGTAACTTTAGAATACAAATACGACAACACAAAAACTGTCTCATTCTTTATAGACATATTCCCCAAATAATGAATGATGTGATGGAGTAAAATTGGGTAAAAAATCATAATATGGATGTAACTTCTAGGGTTAACCAGTGGTAGATTAATTATTTTGACCTACAAAATCATACTTCCAATGGTTGGATTGGGCTGAAATATGGTACCTAGGAAACATTTATCTGCATTTAAAAAAAGTCATGACGTAATCAGGTGAGGTCCAAAAATTAAAATTTATCCGATTGACTTCAAATTTGGTGTGTAAGCTCTATTAGGTACTTAGTAAAACATTTTGAAAAAAATCGTTTTGTTTTGCCAAAATCACTAAAATGGTTCTAAAATACAAATGAAACATCCACCATATATTGATCAAATTTAAAATCTAGAATTTAGAAGGTATTAGAAAACTACATTAGAAAATGGCATACTTCAGTTTTCTGGTTGCCACATTACAGGGAAAAAGTTAATCTTATCACAATTAAATGTCCGTAATGATTCATATTGGTTTATTGTTAGTTTCTAGATCATTTTAGTGTATTTTTAAATGAATTCATTAACTAAAATTGGATTTCAGAAAAAATGATTTGAGTGGGTCTGGTCCCAAAATCAGTGGACCTTAATTTTCTTTCATATTTTGCAAATTTATTCTTTATCTGATATGTTATTAGTAGAAAGCCATGACTTTATCCAAAGACAAAATTGAGGTCCACTGATTTTGGGATCAGACCCAGTGAAATCATTAAAAATCATTTTTCTGAAATCCAATTTTAGTTAATGAATTCATATTTTATTAGGAAATTAAATTAACCCTTTTCCTATCTAAACATATGTATAGGATTTTCATATCATGGTCCATTTTCAATATTTTTTTTATGAAATCTTCTACAGTTCATGAACACTGAAATTTCAGAAAAACCTATACTGAAAAACTTTTTTACTAAAAAAATTAAAATAATAGATATTTTTCGGCACTCGGGTTGCACCCTGGACACAAAAACCAATATTTTTAAAAACTCGGAATATACATTACAAACTATGATGTATTTGCAACATATAGCTATACCAAATAAGATTGGCCAAAAGACCTTAAAGATGGTTAGTTCCCCCCCAAAAAAATTAAAATGAAATGAAATATGGTTAGCTATAGCTCTAAATAGAAATTATTAGGTATTTCAGTACACGATTTATATTATTTTAAAGATTTTAGAGCTAACAAAGTAAACAAATAAAGATATATTTGTAATCGTAGTTGAATAATATTCTGCTAAAGGAGTACAATGATCCAACTATCTTTGGCAGAACTATACTTGCACAGCTACGCAGAGACTCATGTCATTTACTCAACCAATTCTAAAACAAAATTTATCCCAATATAGCTAACATATGTCCACAACACATATTTAACTGTCCACATCATCCTACATTCTTGAAAGTCTCTGACCTATGGTTAAATCCATCAAAGGTAATCAAATTCATAGCCCACACTGGGAGGACTACCCTTTTTTACAAAGGGTAGGGGCTACAACAATCTTTAGTTTCTTAAACTATATATTTTCGACTTTGTTAGCTAACGATATTTAATTTTATTTATTTGAAGAAATTTTGGTTTTTGTTTTGGGAGAGGTAATAATCTTTAGGGTCTTTTTGGCCAATCTTAGTTCATTTAATTTTGTTTTATTCGTATATTTAAAATAAACAGATAACTTTTAGTAAAAAACTGCAAATTTATTAAGTTCATTTTATAACTTTAAAATGATGTATCTCACAAACCATACGTCGTATTAACGTTATTTTTTTATCCAAACAGCATTTAATTTTATTATGCCATATTTCACTTAAATCAGTGCAGTAGGAAAAAATTCCATAGGTAAAAAAATTTCATTGGCACTGTTATACAGGATATATGTATATAAATATAGAATTTGAAATGTACATATATATTTAGCTCATTTTCAGAAGTCATATAATACTCTGGCAAGGCTCATAGAGCTAATATTAATCAATTCTATTGATATTTTGGCCCTACCTCATTTTTAGAGGGCCATTACGTGTAAGTCGTATAGGAACCCAGATGCAAATTCTATTAATCTCGCTCAAATTTGAGATTTAAAATCAGGAAGGCATTAAAAATAATGTATTAGAAACTTGAATGCCTTACTTTTATGGTTGCTAGTCTATGAGGCCAAGTATACTGTGGAACTAGTTTTTTAAGGTGTTTAATTAACTTTCTGAAAATACTTTTTTTGTTTAATTTTTTATTGTTTTAATTTTACATAATTTAATGTAAACATAACAAAATTTAAGTCTGACGATGTAAAGTGAATTTAGGAAACTAATCACTATTTATGAATAAACATGGCTTTATAAAAACCTTCCTCCTGTTTTTTTATTTCTCCATAAATTACGATTCTCTGGATAAAGAATAGATAAACATTTTGTTAAATTTTTTTTAAAATTGTTCGTTAATGTTTGTGTAACTAAAAACATGAATTTGTTTGGTTCTCAGGTTGCACTCTGGTCATAAAAATCAATATTTAACAGCGGAATGTTTACAATAATCTGCCAAATATATATTAATCAGTTTCATGATTATTTGACTTCAGAATTGACATTTTTGCTAAATTAGATTTTTGGAAAACTTGGGCCCAATCTCATTTTTAGAGAGCCGTCACATGACACTAGTAGGGTCGGACCCTAAAAATATTTATACCTAAAAACGCCATAAAGAGAATATTTTTAAGCGTGCCAAATTTCATGTAAATCGGTTGAGTCGTTTTCTGACAATTCTAAGATAAGTGGACAGGGAATATAACACCCTCCCCCTAGACTATTTTACTTAGATATGCAAAATGTCTTAAATCTCTATCCACATTTGCTTAATGTGGATACGGCCACTGATTCCTGGTATACAAGGGCTACCGTACAAGGCTAGTCCATAGTAATTGATTTTTGTTTCAAAAGTCATGTATAGCTCTCAATAATTAAAATGTTATTTTTGGATTTCTAGATTAATGCTAGTGCAAATATGAGGAAGCTGAATATTCAATGACTCAACCGGATCTAGTCCTCAAATCAGTGGACACCAATATAGAAATGTGTGTACATAAGGATTAGAGATGCCCAAATTTGGAGTCGTGACGTTCGAATTTTTTTAGTCAATTAAAGTTTTCTGGTGAATATTTTTGTTATATAAGATCTATAAGAGAATTTGGTTAACCAATGCCAACTGGATAAATGTCTGCGAATAGTTAATTATTTTTTTTGCACAGTTGCCAACATAAACCACTGGAGGATAAAGAAAAACACTCATACTAGTACATTTCAGACATAAAGATTCATAAAGCTGTTAAATTTCATTCAAACTAAGTGATTAAGCTACATTTTAGCAACTCTCTATTTAAAATTGATGAACACGTAAATTTCACAGCATAATACAGGATGAGTTTGGCCAATAAAAAAAAACGCGGAAATATAAATTCGGGAGGGGTCCAAAACCGTATTTAACGATTTACAAAATTTCGAGGAAAAATTCATCCCTGATAATAATACTTACCCACTCCAATCATATTTGTGTAACCAAGATAGGGTACGCCATCTTCTTCTATACCAGCAACTACATATGTGTTCCACAATGGATCAAATTTAGATCGACGGTTATATAGAACACGTGTAAGCCAAGTATGAAGACCTCGAGGACTAAAAAGATCAAAACATATTTTTTCTTATTATAAAACCATAAATACTTAGGATCATGTATCAAATCTTGTCCACAAATTTATAAAAAAATATATCGAAACAAGAATATCAAAACAATTATAAATCAACACTTTGATTTGTAGAAATAAATTTATCAATGTCCTGAATAAATTTACACCTGTACAATTGTTGAACATCTTTCATGCTGTTAATGACTCATGGTCGAAGGAGAAAACAGGATAAATTACCTATCCACGGTATCAACATATGATTCTCTTGCTCCAAACACACTATCTGTTTGTATTTTTGTTGGGTTATAAAATTTATGTCTGTTTGTTACAGTACAATATATTTTGGAACAGTTATGACATTAGACACTTCAAGATCTTGAGCTCACCAGTCTCCTCATTCTTGTCACTTACAGGAGCTTATTAAATAATTATTGAAATAAAAAATGTAAAGCAATGTTAAAGAACAATTGCTGCAGGAGTAGGGTGTATTGCACATACATAATATATAAAATCGTATTAGGTTGTAACAAACTGAATAAATATAAAGATCTAACTATTAAGGAAATCTCACCTGAATGAGAAGCCATCATCTAATAGTTCTTCCTCAATGACACGATCCTCAACAATGGATTTCACTAGCTGAAAATCCGCAATATCACCAGAACAGCCAGCTACTGTGCGTTTATTCACCTAGCAATACAAAAATAATATAAAGTAGAAATTCTTTAGACTACACCTAAGTTGACTAGAAAGGTAGAAAAACTGTACCCTATTACCGTAATATATAAAATAAATAACTGGAAATAGCAATCTAAGTAATCTTAACATAAAATAAAAAATTTTCAAAAGCATCTTTTATTTAGAATATATGTCTCTCAAAAATGCATATTGGAATAAAAACTATATACTTATTTTAAATTTAAATATCATACAGTTATAAATGCAGATATTGAACTTCAAAAGTCAGATAAAATAAAACATGTTCTTATTATCCTAACTTTGTAAAAGTTGGATTCCAAAATGACTTCAGACAAAATTTGATGAAAAAAACACCATGTGGATGAAGATTTCACCAATTTTGTAGTCAGAATCGAATCTGATGAAAATCATATCATGTGAATACACCATTAGATTAAATACAAACCAGATAATATTCACTAACTTTAAAAATCCTTTCAACATTCCTGTATCTTGCTAATGAACCATAAGAGCCAAGAATATCCCCAGCTATAATGACACCTTCATTGAATTTAATACCAATCACAGAAGTTCCAGTTGTAGTTGGAAATTGGGTATGTGTGCGAAAATCTGATTGTGAGAATTGTTTGTCAACAGAAAAATCTGAATTAAACATTCTTGCTAAAAATAAAAAATCAGCAGAAATAATTTAGCCTTTCATTGTTTTATTATTTGGGGTTGACTAAAGGGTGAGGGATTAAACTATACCTCACTTGAAAAAATCATACTTCCCATGGATGGATTGGACTGAAATTTGATACATAGGTACCTTGGAAAAACATTCATAAACAGTAAAAAGTGCAAAATGATATGGGGCCAATGATGTCATCAGAAATGAAAAAATAAAGTTTGTCTGGTTGACTTCAGTTTGCTGTTTAGGTTCACTTAGAACTCAGTAATACAAATCCATAGATTTTTGAAAAAATATATTGAATTTCATTTTTTGGGCTAACATGATCTAACTGGCTCTAAAAACCACATAAAACATCTTATTTTGCTCAAATCATCAGCTGCATTGCTAACACAGGTATGTCAAATTTTCACCATTATCTTGAGTTATAAAAACAGTCCAATGAAACATTTGATGCTCTATAATTTTGTCTAGTTCATGCAGACTATATTAACATTATCACATATAGCATATAAAGTAAATTAAAAAATATGCCCAACTCACATTTTTGATATACGAGTTGGGAATGCAACCAATGAAATTTAAGATTTAGACATTAGGCATAATGTACAGTCAAACTCCAAATTTATGGATAATTGAGGGGTGGCATAAATTAAGGATGAGTATTCTTGAAAAACTGTTTCCCAAATAGAAAATCTGTATTATTGAGAAGCAATAAAAAAACTGGCTTGGGTCATCAATTATATTACAAATTAAATTATGCATATATTAGTAACATTCAAAATTTGTCTTTAATTGTCCATTTATAAAATAAGTATAAAGGTATATATATACATAACTGGGGGAATCTTGTGTGTTAAAATATAAAATTTGCATGTATGTGTGTGGTGGATGGCAGATAAGTGAAGTCATAGAAGAAGAATCAATAAAAGCTTTCATTCTTATAAAAATGGGAAAAAAAGTTGTAAAATTCTGAAACAGTCACACCACCATTTTGCTAGACCATCTCTGTAAGCAGATTTAGATTGTATTACCTACTATCTAGACCAGGGGTTGGCAAATTGTGGGCCTTTGCTACAAAATTTGTGGGCCATGAAGCTAAAATTTATATCTTATGTATACCAGAACTAAATACAACTTAATATATTGTGGACCGTGACTAAGATAAGAAATGTTATTTTAGGCCAACAAGAAAATATGGTGCCAACCTGAACTCTCATTGGCTGAGAGCATTCAGTAATCTATTCAATGTGTCCAGATAGGATGTAGGAAAAAATCTAAATCTGCTTATAGACATCCTAACAAAGTGGACTTTGAATAAACAAGTTTTTTTTCATAAATTACAATTATTTTCAAAGTCAGTTTAAAAAATATATCAATATTGACTTATTCAAATTACATACCCTTAAATGTTCTATCTGTAAAACAAAATATTTGCACTTTTTCATGGAAACCAATTGGATGATACTCTTATTATTTTTACTTTATGGCCAGGGTGGCATAAAATCAGGTAAATTGTTCATAGCTAGTGTGGTAGAAAGTGGAAGTGGTGGAAAATTAGGGGGCATAAAATTTAGATTTGATTGTATTAGAACATTGAATGCCTTAATTTTATGGTTGCTGGTCTATGAGGGCCATGAAAATAAACAAAAATACTTATGCATTTGTTATTAGCATGAATATATTATATACTAACTAGGGTCTATGAAAAAGTCAGATATATATGATCTATTGAAACATAAGTGTCAGTATTTTAATAGACCTTCCTTTTACTATATTTTTAAAAAAACCAATCAAAACCACCACTCCTAGAATTTCATTTTTTCTATGGATAGGGGGACTGATGACATCTGATTGACTTCAAATTTGGTACAGGTCTACTGGGTACTTTGTAACAAATATTTATGGTAATACATGTACACATGAATATTTAATGTACATTATGAATGTCTATTTCAGGATTGAGTAGATAAGTGCAAGTGCTGTGTAAGATAGCCTTGACACAAAAAGAAAACTTTATTATATGGTAATACAAGCACATATAAACATTCATAGTACATTATGAAAAAGAAATTTCATGCCTTTTTGGTGATGGAAATTACAGAGAGGTAACAGCAGATTTTGCATGCTCTTTGATCACTTTCACCACAAGCTTTGTTGACTCAAGTTGATTTTGTCTTTCAATATCTTCCTTAAATTTTCAAGTTCTGCTTCAGAATTGTTTACCTTTTGTTGAAGATCTTCCAGCAATTGTTTTTTATCTCCAATTTCTTCTGAATATCCAATTTTGTAGTGATACATGACTCTACTAATATCTCAAGCTTTTTAATTTGAGACTTAACTACTGCAGTAATCCATTTTTCTACTTCTTTCTATCTGGCTTCCTCTTCACATTTCTTCTTTTCCTGTAAACACTTCTCATTATTTGCTGATGGAGTTGCAGCTAGTTTAAGAAGATGGGGTCCCACTGGAAGAGTTTGAGCATCCCAGCCATTTACATAAAGGCAAGATTTTGAGACAAGGACCTTCACACTAAAAACATCAAGAGAAGTACATTTGTAATGCATACACATAAAATTTGTGGGCATTCAGCATAATATTTTTCAGGCATATACCCTATTTTTCATGCATAAAAATGTTTCCCAGGCAATTCAGGCATCTGTGGGACTGTGTTGGGGTACTGTGTTCATGGGGTTTCTGGGAGAGATACACTGCCTTGTTTATGTTGATCTTTAAACCATTCTCTTTAAGAATATTGTGACATACAGTTAACCTTCTTATCAATTTATCTCTACCTTTTTCAATAAGTGTGAGATGGTGTCTATTGTCAGGATAAATAGGATGGGTGGAGATCTATTTTTGTAGGAAAGCTGGTACTGTTTCCTTGTCTCAAGCTTTCTTTAGCATTACTACCATTGTGCATGTCTTGTGCAAGTTTCTTTTATGCATACAACCCAATACTACTTCTCTAGGTACTAAATCATAAGTAATGTAGTTTTTTGGTCCTTGAATAGGTGGCAAATCCCAATTGCTTTGGAAGGGTCTCTCTTCATTCATTAGATTGTTAAAATATTCTCTCTAACTAGCATTTTATACATGAAAAAGGCATGTGTCAGTTCAGATATATTTTATCAAGAATAATATGTACATAATAATCTTTATGGGCAAATTTCTATTTTAGTGTTAGAAAAAAATTGAAGTTGAGCTACAAAATTAATTTTAAAAAAAGTTATATTATTTTAGGAATTATACAATGTATGGGTCTAGGGTTTCAGGGTTCCCACCTTGATGGCAAAATCAAAATCCCAACTTTTTCCTGAAAATATCACAACTTGATACTTTGTAGTAGGCATTTAATAGTACATTCTCAGAAGCTCTAATATTTATCCCTAAAATCTAATAAATTTCCTTTGTACATATCAAAATAAAAGTATTTATTATATGCATGCTTGAAAATATATGAGTAGCTACATAAATGCAATTCAAATAAACTGTACAACTATGGTCAAGCATAGACCAATAGTGAATCAAATGAATATCAAATTGTAGTTTCAATATAATAGGAACATGCCATAAGCTCTCTACGGTGATTCCATATAGTAGCGGTCATATCGTTTTTAGAGTTATTTTATCTATACACAAAAAGTATGAGAGATACA